>WNWK01004808.1:0-132148 GCA_009830355.1 Cherax destructor
GGCTGACTGGTGTGCCCGGGGCTACCAAGAAATATGGCTTGTAACCACTCTACCTAGCGTTTTGATGCATCTGTAGCTAAGTGGTCTAAGGCATCACATAGGAACTTTGCCACCTTCCAAACGTGGGTTCAATTATGCCTCCATTTGTTTATGCATCGCTCATTGATATATATATATATATATATATATATATATATATATATATATATATATATATATATATATATATATATATATATATATATGGTCACCAACGAGCCTGACCCATGGCCGGGCTCAGAGAGTAGATACTCTCGAAGAAAATCTTCAAAGGTATATCAAAAGTATGTATGTGTGTGTGTGTGTGTGTGTGTGTGTGTGTGTGTGTGTACTCACTAATTGTGGTTGCAGGGGTCGAGGCTTAGCTCCTGGCCCCGCCTCTTCACTGACCGCTACTAGGTCCTCTCTTTCTCCTGCTCCATGAGCTTTATCATACCTATATCATACCATCATAGAAGTTCAAACGAGTATTAACTCAGGGTTAGGGAACTGCGACACTAATGTTAGAGACGGAATGTTCAGTAAGTTTAATTTTAATAACCATAGAATTGACTGGGAAAAATAAACCAAGAGCTATCAGACATATCATGGGAATCAGACATGAGCACCTAAATCCCCACCAGTGCCTAGAGAAGCTGAATACAGAAGCATACAAGGTATGTATGAAACACGTACCATTGAGGAAACCCCGAAGAAGATCAGATATAGAGAGAGAGCGTAGGAGATGGTACAGGAGAAGAAAACGGGTTACTGAATTGCTTAAAAACCTAAATATGTTGCAACAGAGGAGAGATAGTCTTAACTGAAAGATCACTGAATTAGAGCAAAAATTTAAGATGTCATACCTAACAGAAGAAGTACAAAGGGAGCAAAATGCCATACAGGATATTGCAAGAAACCCAAAATATTTCTATTCCTATGCAAAATCCAAGCTAAGAACTACCATTATTGAGAGGAGATTCGTATACTGACGATGAACAGAAAATGGGTGAAATCCTAAAAGAACAGTATGAGTCAGTGTTCAGCAACCCACTAAATGACAGCAAGGTACAAAATGCAGAAATATTTTTCACTCCAGCAGAAGGCCGCGCAGACCAGCTAACTGACATTAGTACAAATCCCATAGATTTCGAAAAAGATATGATTTATGGAATGCTTTATTTATAAAGAAGAGCAAAGTACCATTAGCAAGAGCCCTTAGTATTCTTTGGAGAAAGAGCTTAGATCTAGGTGAAATACCGGAGGCCTTAAAGAGTGCAGACATAGCTCCTTTGCATAAGGGAGGTAGTAGAGCACTAGCTAAAAATTACAGACCAGTAGCCCTAACTTCTCACATCGTAAAAATCTTCAAAAAAGTGATGAGACGGCAGATTACAAAATTCATGGACCAGCACAACCAACATAACCCGAACCAGCATGGTTTCAGAGCGGGACGATCATGCCTGTCACAGCTGCTGAACCATTATGACAGAATTACGGAGGCATTGGAGGACGACCAAAACGCAAATGTGATTTACACAGATTTTGCAAAGGCGTTTGACAAATGCGATCATGGAGTGATAGCGCACAAAATGAGGGCCATAGGCATTACGGGGAAGGTAGGCAGATGGATATTTGAGTTCCTAACACACAGAACACAAAAAAATAGTAGTGAACAGGGCAAGATCCAGCATCAGCGAAGTCAAAAGCTCAGTGCCCCAAGGCACTGTCCTGGCACCTCTGCTGTTTCTCATCCTCATAGCAGACATAGATAAAAACACCCAGCACACTTTTGTATCATCATTTGCAGATGACACTAAAATAAGCATGAAAGTCACTACGGTAGAAGACACTGAAAAATTACAGGAGGACATAAGCAAGGTCTTCCAGTGGGCAGTGGAGAACAACATGACGTTCAATGGTGATAAGTTTCAGCTGCTTAGGTATGGAAAAATGAAGAACTCAAAAGGAACACTATATACAAAACGCAAGAGGGTCACCACATAGAACGAAAGGAACACGTAAGGACTTGGGAATAATTATGTCTGCTGATCTGTCGTTTAAAGACCATAACAAGACAAAGATCACAACAGCCAGGAAGATGACGGGGTGGGTATTGAGAACTTTCAAAACAAGGGAAATAATGACGATGGTGACACTATTCAAATCGCTAGTGCTCCCTCACTTAGAATACTGCTCTGTGCTGACGGCCCCGTTCAGGGCAGGAAAAATATCAGAGCTGGAACAAATTCAGAGATCGTTTACGGCTCACATTGAGCCATTGAAACATCTAAATTATTGGGAACGCCTTCAAGTCTTGAACATGTACTCATTGGAGCGGGAGAGAGAGATACATGATAATATATACTTGGAAAGTACTTGAGGGCCTGGTCCCAAATCTGCACACTGCCATAACAACATACTGGAGTGAGAGATATGGGAGGAAGTGTAAAATAAGCCCAGTGAGGAGCAGGGGTGCGGTGGGGACAATACGGGAGCACTGTATTAACATCCGGGGTCCCAGACTATTCAACATCTTACCAGAAGATATCCGAAACATCGCTGGAACCAGTGTAGAAGCCTTCAAGAGGAAACTGGACAAGTATCTTCATCGGGTGCCAGATCAACCAGGCTGTGATGGATATGTGGGGCAGCGGGCCTCCAGCAGCAACAGCCTGGTTGATCAGGCAAGCACCAGACGAGCCTGGTCCATGGCCGGGCTCAGAGAGTAGATACTCTCGAAACTCTTCAAATGTATATATATCAAAGGTATATCAAAGGGTGAGGACCTACATTTATTGTAGATAGATAGATGTTATTAGTGGAGATCCCTAGTGTCCTCTCTCTCAGTCTTTGCTTCCTTCCCTTCCTCACCAGCCAGTGGCTTCTTCAGTCCCATGCAGGGAAGCAGATGAGCAGTTTGAGGTAATCAGTCCCTCACCCTGGAGTCGATGTGTCCACCTCTGCAGCCAGATGAGGTGGACCAGTTTTGGGAAATAAAACATTGAGTATACCTGGTTGTGGTTTCGGGGGTCAACGCCCCCGCGTCCTGGTCCGTGACCAGGCCTCGTGGTGGATCAGGGCCTGATCAACCAGACTGTTACTGCTGGCCGCACGTAAACCGAAGTACGAACCACAGCCCGGCTGGGCTGTGGTTCCAGCTCCTCCTCGAAGACAGCCAAGAGTCTATTGGTAATCCCTCTTATGTATGCAGTTGAACAATCTTGGGCCCCTGACACTTATTGTATTGTTTCTTAGCGTACTCGTGGCGCCCCTGCTTTTCATTGGGGAATGTGTCTCCTGCCGAGTCTTTTGGTTTCGTAGGGATTGATTTTCGTGTGCAGATTTGGGACTAGTCCCTCTAGGATTTTCCAAGGGTATATTATCATGTATCTTTCTCGCCTGCGTTCCAAGAAGTACAAATCGAGGGACTTCAACCGTTTCCAGTAATTTGGGTGCTTTATCGTACTTACACGTGCCTTTAAAGTTCTCTGTATATTCTCCAGGTCTGCAATTTCGCCTGCCTTTAAAGTGGCTGTTAGTGTACAGCAATATTCCAGCCTAGAGAGAACAAGCGATTTGAAGAGAATCACTGGCTTGGCATCTCTAGTTTTGAAGGTTCTCATTATCCATCCTATCATTTTCCTAGATGTGGTAGATACATTGTTGTGATCTTTGAAAGTGAGGTTATCTGACATTGTCACTCCCAGGTCCTTCACATCAGATTTTCGCTCTATTGTGTGGTTGAATTTTGTTTTATACTCCGATACGGTTTTAATTTCCTCTAGTTTTTCATAGCGGAGTAATTGAAACTTGTCTTCATTGAATTTCATATTGTATTCTGTGGCACATTTAAAAATTTGGTCGATGTCCACTTGGAGATTTGCAATGTCTTCGTTGGATGACACTGTCATGCAGATACGGGTGTCATCTATGTCGGGTGTCATATCTCTATGTCCGATATGAGGATGATGAACAGGATGGGAGCGAGTACTGTGCCTTGTGGAACAGAGCTTTCACCGTAGCCACCTCAGACTTTACTCTGTTTACTATTATTGTTACTACCAATTTTTCCTTTATCACGCATTTTTGTACGCTATTACACCGTGGCCACACTTGTCGAAGGCATGTGAAAGGGGCTTCTTGTCGAAGGCATGTGAAAGGGGTTTCTTGTCGAAGGGATGTGAAAGGGGTTTCTTGTCGAAGGGGTTTCTTGCAGTTCTTGATGAACACGGAGTTCCACGAGTCTGAGCCTGGGACACAGTGCATGGGCATGTAATTTTTTGCTTTTCAAAGTCTTGTGGTGTTAGGATATCAGATTTTTTTTAATTTACCAAATTTTGAGTCTCGGTCATAAAAAAAATAATTTAGATTGTTGACCTTAAGTCTGATTAACGGCTCACTAAACGCTGAATCATATTGCGACTTCCATAATTTACTCATTTCTTTTCTGCCATCTGTGTAATCAGGGGTCCAATACTGGATGTTGTTTTTGTCCTAGATTTGGCATAAGGAAAGAGGGATTTTTGTTTTCCAATTTCATTTATGGCTTTATGTTCTTTTAGTGTTTCTTGTCTCCTGTGTGATTCTTTAAGCTTAAGTTCGATATTTGCTATTTCTCTGACCAGTGCCTCCTTCCGTATTTCAGATATTCTGGTCCCTTTCAGCACTCTTATTACCCTCAATCGAGTGATTACTTTAGCTATAGTCTTTAAAAGACTCCTATGCAATCTCTCTTATAAATACTTAGGTTAGTTAGATGCAGAGTAATTTAGCTTAGTATCTATAATTACCTATAGCCCAGCCCATAAATCAGCAACATTGGGCACTCGTTCCACCCCCCAGTGTTGACAGCCAACCCTCGCTGGTCAGTCACCGATAAATATGTGACTGACCAGCCTCGTGACGCCAGGTTATCACGTACAACCCTAGCAAAGAGTGACTTTCCCTCATGGTCACACTCCTAGGCATGTACAGTGAAGAACATTAAAATTCACTAATATTACGAATATATATGACACTACCCTTCACTGTCACATTACGTAGTGTGGGTTGACTGATCTTATACATGAAGCCGGGTTGTGCAAGGTGACTCCTACACGTTCTCATGATGTCCCTAACTGGGGTTAATAACTTACAGATCTCACACATCAGGATGGTAAGTGCTTGTTACCAATACTATTGACTTCGCATTTATATGTATGCAAATGATTACTGCCCACACGTCCTACAGATCACCCAGAGATACAACTGCCCCCGGGAACGCACACTGCCCTGTGTATAGGCAGTCTAGTATATCCGGGGATGGGATGGCAGCTTCTTGGACTAGATTCAGTTAATGACCTGATTGGATAATTAACTGATCAGTCATAGCGACACCCTCCCCCTTTATTCTACACAGCAGTGGCAGGCAGAATCACCCAGTAATGGACGCAGGTCGGGCCTATAGGTTAGGCAAACGTTGAAGAATTCAGTATATCCCTTCATGCATGCTTTTTGTGCGGTGTTGCGAAGATTCTGTGGCGTGTGTTGAAGATCATGACAATATTTTAGTATTTATAGATTTTTAACATGGTTTGTAGATGTGTTGACAGTGGTTAATATGATTGTTGTGTTGCAGGTGACGATGGTAGCGAGGCGGTAGCAGTGAGGTGCTCCTGTGGACGAGGTTGTCCGTGATGGCGGCACAGGCCCCCGCCGCCCTCAACTACCTCGCCCAAACTTCAGGTTGAGTTGCACTTCAGCCTCAGTGCAACACTCTGGTGCACACTTGATACTGCTTTCCGTTAAAGTTGTGTTTAAGTGTATACCATAAGTTACTCAAAGAAAGTGGAGTCTGGAAATGATGAAAGCAGCAGCGAGTGCTTGAGGCTTGCAGAAAGTGATTGCGCTCTTATATGTGCAAGGTGGGCGGTGAGAGAGGGTGTGAGGGCGGCCGATGGTCCTCCTGACGCACAAGTTGCCCAATTTAGCTCTGAATGGCACCTCAGATTGGAGAAGTTAGCTAACCGTCCATGAGAAGCAGTTGGTGGGTGAATCAGTTGGTTAGTGGGTGGATCAGTTGGTTGGTGGGTGGATCAGTTGGTTGGTGGGTAGTTGGTTCCACGACACACGAGCCTTACATGTTGTTACGGACGGAGACTTTGTTCAGGTGATGAGGTCGAGTGTGGAGGTGATGACACTAGCGTGATGACCACACTCTGCACTACCCCAGAGTCTCTACCCTCCCCCAGGGCAGCAGACGCTGCCCCAGGCTTCTCTTCTCCCCCTGAATCATCGCCTAGACCCTACGATACCCCAGCCTTCCCAGGGGATGCACCGCCCCCAGCCTACACCGCCCGCGGAGACACAGATTACGAAGTGCCCTTCTTTACCGTGGCGCACTACCGCACGCCAACGGCGCCCACCACATACGAATACGCGGCTACCCACGCCGGCCTGCCTGAGGGCGTGGGCGAGGCGCTCTACAATGGTGGGCTCGATAGTACTGCTATGTCCCCTGTGGAAATAGCCTTTGGGGGCACCATGACTGACTCAGGTGGGTGGTGGGCGCGAGCGGAGGACACCACGCCCACTCACACGCCAGCCCGCTCTCCTGTGGGCGTGCCCGGCCCCCCGCCTATCCGCCCCCAGCCGGACTACACCCCCCCAGCACACCCACCAGGAACCTTCATCCGCAGGGTGTACGGCGCTCACGACCGCACGCCCGTGGGTTGCCTGCACGCCGCCGCAGGCACGCCCCCGCGGGGCCAGAAGCCCACCCAGTTGAAGAGTACCCAACAGGTGGGCAGCAAACCCACCCGCACCCACGATGACACCCCAGTCAGGGGTTCAGTGGACTTTGTGCTAGACCAGCCCACCCGCACCCCTAACAGAAGTAGGAGTGGGTCGAGGCGTGGCACCACCACGCCCACCACCCGCAGCACGCCCACCACGCCCGGGGCTCAGGATGACGACCATCCCTCCAAGGTCGTGTGGGCGACGGAAGACCCCAGGACCACCACCCCGTCCCAGGACCCCTCGCGCCCTGGGTCTGGAGCCGAGGCAGCCGGAGGACCAACAAACCCGGCGGGGGACGTCAGCGGTATGGACGCCAGCGGTGTGTACGAGGACGCTGGCGTCAGCGATGCAGCTGACAGACTGGAGTCAGCCCTTCAGTCCAGCTCTTCCTCGGAGGTGGTGGTGACCCCCAGGACCCCAAGGACCCCCAGGACCCCCAGGAGCAAGTCCAGGTCAGTAAGATTACAGTAGTCCAGGTCAGTAAGATTACAGTAGTCCAGGTCAGTAGCACTAGTTGCAGTAGTCCAGATCAGTAAGATTACAGTAGTCCAGGTCAGTAGCACTAGTTACAGTAGTCCAGGTCAGTAGCACTAGTTGCAGTAGTCCAGGTCAGTAGCACTAGTTGCAGTAGTCCAGGTCAGTAGCACTAGTTGCAGTAGTCCAGGTCAGTAGCACTAGTTACAGTAGTCCAGGTCAGTAGCACTAGTTGCAGTAGTCCAGGTCAGTAGCACTAGTTACAGTAGTCCAGGTCAGTAGCACTAGTTGCAGTAGTCCAGGTCAGTAGCACTAGTTGCAGTAGTCCAGGTCAGTAGCACTAGTTGCAGTAGTCCAGGTCAGTAGCACTAGTTGCAGTAGTCCAGGTCAGTAGCACTAGTTACAGTAGTCCAGGTCAGTAGCACTAGTTGCAGTAGTCCAGGTCAGTAGCACTAGTTGCAGTAGTCCAAGTCAGTAAGATTACAGTAGTCCAGGTCAGTAGCACTAGTTGCAGTACCAGGTCAGTAAGATTACAGTAGTCCAGGTCAGTAGCACTAGTTGCAGTAGTCCAGGTCAGTAAGATTACAGTAGTCCAGGTCAGTAGCACTAGTTACAGTAGTCCAGGTCAGTAGCACTAGTTACAGTAGTCCAGGTCAGTAGTACTAGTTACAGTAGTCCAGGTCAGTAGCACTAGTTGCAGTAGTCCAGGTCAGTAGCACTAGTTACAGTAGTCCAGGTCAGTAGCACTAGTTGCAGTAGTCCAGGTCAGTAGCACTAGTTACAGTAGTCCAGGTCAGTAGCACTAGTTGCAGTAGTCCAGGTCAGTAGCACTAGTTGCAGTAGTCCAGGTCAGTAGCACTAGTTACAGTAGTCCAGGTCAGTAGCACTAGTTACAGTAGTCCAGGTCAGTAGCACTAGTTACAGTAGTCCAGGTCAGTAGCACTAGTTGCAGTAGTCCAGGTCAGTAGCACTAGTTACAGTAGTCCAGGTCAGTAGCACTAGTTACAGTAGTCCAGGTCAGTAGCACTAGTTACAGTAGTCCAGGTCAGTAGCACTAGTTGCAGTAGTCCAGGTCAGTAGCACTAGTTACAGTAGTCCAAGTCAGTAGCACTAGTTACAGTAGTCCAAGTCAGTAAGATTACAGTAGTCCAGGTCAGTAGCACTAGTTACAGTAATCCAGGTCAGTAGCACTTGTCCCGTTTCCTCATGAATCTGCCAGAGGTTTCTTGATAATTGCCCTTAGACACGAAGTGAGAATTGTGAAGGGTCGGGGACCTCTGACATTCATTGAATTTTCTAGCGTGCTCATCGCCCGAAGTCCACTGGAAGACTTTATTTATATCCACCTGAAGATTCGCCGTGTGTTCGGCGGACGCCACTCAGATTCTAGTGTCATCAAGGATAGGACGTTAGTTACGGTGTTATGATTTTTGTTTTTGTCAGTGTCGGATATGAGGCTAAAACGGAAGTGGAGGGAGAACCGTACCTTGAAGAGAGCTTTTCACTGTGGCAACCTGACACTAATATCAACATGGGCTCAGCATAATTAAGTTTCTCCGACCATTGAAGTTAATGCAAAATGAATCCCTCAGATTTTTTCTTGGCTGTCCTAAATTTACCAAGGTTCTTAATATGAGGAAGGAGCTTGTTGTGTCTAGTATCAGTGATAGGATTATTGAGATTAACCCTGTACTCGGTACACTGTCACAATGAATCTTACTAAATGTCTAGAAATACACACAGATCTAAATGGATTGTGAAAACATGCAATTGTATTAAGTTCTATAACTTTCACGACCTGTTTCACCCCTCCATGGAAGATGTGTTCATTTAATATCACATACCTGAATAAACTTACTTACATACCTGCAAGTCCCTCCCAAGAAGCTCATTGCTAGTAATCCCTTCCTTAAATCACTTGTAAAAGCAACTGTTCAGAAAGAAATTTCTCGTCTAAATAGCAGTAATAATTTATCACAAGTTATGTACACTGATGGCTCTAAGCAGGAGTCTACTGGCAGGGCTGCATCTGCTCTTATTGCCACCTCCTTAGTTAAGAACGATAGCAACTTTGTTGAGTTAGGCATAAGAATTAAAACTGGGTGTCTACACTGCAAACTTAATTGTTTGCCATCCTACTGACTCTGTCATCACTGAAGGCTCTTGACTCACATGATCACTCTAACAACATGCTCAATGGAGAAGCCATGTACAGATACCTAAAAACCCGGGAAACAGGAATTAATGTACAATTGTAATTGATTCCATCACACATTGGATAACTCCTTCATGATAGTTAATATGTTAGTCAAGAAAAGTAACCTGAAGGAGAATGTAGAATATAACTCTGGTGTATCTGTGTCTAGCATGAGGAATAATATTAAGAGAGAAGTAAATAATGAAACTGAATGTTATAGTAAGAAGCCTGAGTAGATCTATAACCCGCGTAAAAAGAACGTAGATAAGTACGTTTATGGCACAACTTGCAATGTGAACAGATTGACTAATGTTGTAGTGGCCAGGCTTAGGCTTGTTACAAGTACTTCTGGCAGCTTGTTAGACACCCAGATGATGATCAAACCAAATGCAAATTATGTGGCCAGGCCTATGGTCACTATCTTGAAGACTATGTGCTTAATTGTTCACTTATTAAGGAATATAGAGATATGTCAAGATATCTTATTAATGAAAATAAAATACCAGATGTATTAAGCAAATTTCCTAAATTTGCTTGTAACAGATAAGTGAACTGTAGATATAAATCCATATGTACTCCTGTTAACTCTTTTGGGCCCTAGTTCCTAGGCCTTTTGTGTATCCATATGCTCTTGCGCTACCCTCCACAGGATGGATATGGGGTGCACAATAAACTAGCCACTTCGGTGGCAAAATCTGACCACCGACTTCATTCTGTTGACTACTTCGACTCTCTGAATTATCTTCGTTAAGAACTTAAATGTCCATACGCCCACTTTTCCATTTATTCCTTTTGCACGCATTTTATATTAATTACACCATAATCACACTTTTCGAACGCTTTTGCAAAATCAGCATTTAGCTTGTCTTTTAGACGATCCAGGACATTATCTTAATGATCTAACAGCTGTGAAGGGCAGGAGGGACCTGCGCTAAATCCGCCTTCCTGGAGTGATTAGTTGTTGTGATACCAAGTGACTGGCAATTCAATGATTTTGATGTGTGAAGTTAGCACTATCCGTCTATATGCTTGTGTCTTTCTAGGTGCTCCACCACTCTCCTCCTGATGATCTTCTCCATGACTTTGCATACTATACACGTCAGTGACACAGGTCTGTAGTTTAATGCCTCGTGTCTGTCTCCTTTCTTAAAAATTGGGACTACATTTGCCATCTTCCACGCCTCAGGTAGTTGCCCAGTTTCAATGGATGTGTTAAGTTAGCACTATCCGTCTATATGTTTTTGCAGTTGCTCTACTGATGCCTTTGTAAAGTGGAGCAATGTCAAAGGTTTTCAATGACTGTGGGATGGCACCTGTGTCCAGGCTGCGTCTCCCAAAAATTGTGATTATTACAGTTTTTGATATATATAAAATTATACGAGTCTTGGGCCAGGAGCAGAATGTATGGAAACACTGTCGATGGCTTCTTCAAAGTCAACTGGATAAAGATGGCTACATCAGACATTGTGGAGATGTTAACAATGTTTGGAGTTTTATGAAAACTCGTTAATGTCTTTGATGTGTAGACTTAATGAGCGGTTCACTGAACACAGTTGTAATGTGACCTCAGTATTTCACTCATTGCCTTTTTGGCATCAGTGTATGTTTCGTCTCCTTTAAGTAAAGGCCCTCTACTGGATGTGGTTTTTGCCCTGGATTTTGCATAAGAAAAGTATGTAGGTTTTTTCTGATTTTAGTTATGGCGCTTAGCTCCCTGTCTCTCCTGGACTCTATATGATGCAATCAAGTTGGCTCGATATACTCCAGTATTACAATCATAAGTAAACGTCATCTTCGCCTGAGGGAGCGCCTCTTACCCTCTGCCACGGAGGTGTGTGTCTGGAGCATACGTCAAGCGCCCAGAGTCCATCCTCTCAAGTAACTAGTGTTGGAGGTGTGTGTCTGGAGCATACGTCAAGCGCCCAGAGTCCATCCTCTCAAGTAACTAGTGTTGGAGGTGTGTGTCTGGAGCATACGTCAAGCGCCCAGAGTCCATCCTCTCAAGTAACTAGTGTTGGAGGTGTGTGTCTGGAGCATACGTCAAGCGCCCAGAGTCCATCCTCCCAAGTAACTAGTGTTGGAGGTGTGTGTCTGGAGCATACGTCAAGCGCCCAGAGTCCATCCTCCCAAGTAACTAGTGTTGGAGGTGTGTGCCTGGAGCATACGTCAAGCGCCCAGAGTCCATCCTCCCAAGTAACTAGTGTTGGAGGTGTGTGTCTGGAGCATACGTCAAGCGCCCAGAGTCCATCCTCCCAAGTAACTAGTGTTGGAGGTGTGTGCCTGGAGCATACGTCAAGCGCCCAGAGTCCATCCTCCCAAGTAACTAGTGTTGGAGGTGTGTGTCTGGAGCATACGTCAAGCGCCCAGAGTCCATCCTCCCAAGTAACTAGTGTTGGAGGTGTGTGTCTGGAGCATACGTCAAGCGCCCAGAGTCCATCCTCCCAGTAACTAGTGTTGGAGGTGTGTGTCTGGAGCATACGTCAAGCGCCCAGAGTCCATCCTCCCAAGTAACTAGTGTTGGAGGTGTGTGTCTGGAGCATACGTCAAGCACCCAGAGTCCATCCTCCCAAGTAACTAGTGTTGGAGGTGTGTGTCTGGAGCATACGTCAAGCGCCCAGAGTCCATCCTCCCAAGTAACTAGTGTTGGAGGTGTGTGCCTGGAGCATACGTCAAGCGCCCAGAGTCCATCCTCCCAAGTAACTAGTGTTGGAGGTGTGTGTCTGGAGCATACGTCAAGCGCCCAGAGTCCATCCTCCCAAGTAACTAGTGTTGGAGGTGTGTGTCTGGAGCATACGTCAAGCGCCCAGAGTCCATCCTCCCAAGTAACTAGTGTTGGAGGTGTGTGTCTGGAGCATACGTCAAGCGCCCAGAGTCCATCCTCCCAAGTAACTAGTGTTGGAGGTGTGTGCCTGGAGCATACGTCAAGCGCCCAGAGTCCATCCTCCCAAGTAACTAGTGTTGGAGGTGTGTGTCTGGAGCATACGTCAAGCGCCCAGAGTCCATCCTCCCAAGTAACTAGTGTTGGAGGTGTGTGTCTGGAGCATACGTCAAGCGCCCAGAGTCCATCCTCCCAAGTAACTAGTGTTGGAGGTGTGTGTCTGGAGCATACGTCAAGCGCCCAGAGTCCATCCTCCCAAGTAACTAGTGTTGGAGGTGTGTGTCTGGAGCATACGTCAAGCGCCCAGAGTCCATCCTCCCAAGTAACTAGTGTTGGAGGTGTGTGTCTGGAGCATACGTCAAGCGCCCAGAGTCCATCCTCCCAAGTAACTAGTGTTGGAGGTGTGTGTCTGGAGCATACGTCAAGCGCCCAGAGTCCATCCTCCCAAGTAACTAGTGTTGGAGGTGTGTGTCTGGAGCATACGTCAAGCGCCCAGAGTCCATCCTCCCAAGTAACTAGTGTTGGAGGTGTGTGTCTGGAGCATACGTCAAGCGCCCAGAGTCCATCCTCCCAAGTAACTAGTGTTGGAGGTGTGTGCCTGGAGCATACGTCAAGCGCCCAGAGTCCATCCTTCCAAGTAACTAGTGTAGATCCTCGATGGTCATGTCATCCCAGCGTATCTTGCTAAGTTCGCTATTTATATGCTGTTGTTAAAGTTAAATCTGTTGAAATTGATCGTGTTTCTCTGTTGCAGACCACTACGCACACAGATTTGTACCTCGATTATATTGTGGTTTGAGATTGCAGTCTTCAACACCGTTATATCCCGGACTGGAGCGTCATTGTTCGTAAATACAAGGTCCGGGTGCTTCATTCTTTGGTGTGTTCAACAATCTGCTCGCTGAAGGCGAATTTATTGCTGAGGTTTAATAATTCTATTGTGTGGGACTGTTCCACCAAACTAGCTCCAGGAACACTGCAGTTACAGTCCTTGCTGCATTCTTCCATTGAAGACGTCGCAGATTGCAGTCTCCATGCAACAGGATATCTGGGGATGGGTCTGATTGGTTATCAAGACAATTCTTAATCTCCAGTAATCTGTCCTTGAACTACTGAGAGGTTGTACTATCTTGTACTTAGGGTGATAAACTGATTACATCAAACTACCTCTTCACCTCGTTTTCCACCACGCCACCAGACGAGCCTGGCCCAAGGTCGACCTCTGTCAATAGAAAAACTTTTGGAACTCATCCTCAAAGGTATATCTCCAGGAGTTATTTTTGCAGGCAAAAAGTTTTGCCTATAAGGATTCTTAAGTGTTTAACGCGTCTCACACAGCCGCACCATCACACCAGGTTACTTATAATACCGTGTCTGTACCTCATACCTTCGTGGCTGTCAGCGAGTATCCTCACCAGCTGTCTGGTACTGTCAACGCAACCAGAGTTCACTTCATATCGGCGCTTCCCCATTCCATCAATGACTAAAAAAACACATTAGCCATCTGTCGCTCCCTAGCTGTCTTTCCAAAAGCGCACATATATCATAATCCAATGGTGACCCACTATACCAGACTATCACAATCTAAGGTTGACACACCATACCAGACTATCACAATCTAAGGTTGACCCACCATACCAGACTATCACAATCTAAGGTTGACCCACCATACCAGACTATCACAATCTAAGGTTGACCCACCATACCAGACTATCACAATCTAAGGTTGACCCACCATACCAGACTATCACAATCTAAGGTTGACCCACCATACCAGACTATCACAATCTAAGGTTGACCCACCATACCAGACTATCACAATCTAAGGTTGACCCACCATACCAGACTATCACAATCTAAGGTTGACCCACCATACCAGACTATCACAATCTAAGGTTGACCCACCATACCAGACTATCACAATCTAAGGTTGACCCACCATACCAGACTATCACAATCTAAGGTTGACCCTCCATACCAGGCTATCACAATCTAAGGTTGACCCTCCATACCAGACTATCACAATCTAAGGTTGACCCTCCATACCAGGCTATCACAATCTAAGGTTGACCCACCATACCAGACTATCACAATCTAAGGTTGACCCACCATACCAGACTATCACAATCTAAGGTTGACCCACCATACCAGACTATCACAATCTAAGGTTGACCCACCATACCAGACTATCACAATCTAAGGTTGAACCACCATACCAGACTATCACAATCTAAGGTTGACCCACCATACCCGACTATCACAATCTAAGGTTGACCCACCATACCAGGCTATCACAATCCACAAGTAACTCACCATAAAAGACTATCAAAGTACAGAAACTATACTTTGCACCGTAGTCTTCACGACTACTGTGCTCATCACCAACTCCAAGGCTGATGGACTGATTACCTCGTCTTTTATATATATAGATATACAGTCTTCCCATTAATTCCTTGAACTTGTACTGATAAAGCCACTGGAGGGCGAAACGTCTACAAATAAAGATACCCTGATGTTGAACACGTGTCTCATTCCACATCGTAGGCGCTACAGCAAAGTTATCTCTACATTTCGTAACCGCATACATCAACTAGACGTACTCTGCAAGGGGCATACATCAACTAGACGTACTATGCAAGGGGCATACATCAACTAGACGTACTCTGCAAGAGGCATACATCAACTAGACGTACTCTGCAAGAGGCATACATCAACTATACGTACTATGCAAGGGGCATACATCAACTAGACGTACTCTGCAAGAGGCATACATCAACTAGACGTACTCTGCAAGAGGCATACATCAACTAGACGTACTCTGCAAGAGGCATACATAAACTAGACGTACTCTGCAAGGGGCATACATCAACTAGACGTACTCTGCAAGAGGCATACATCAACTAGACGTACTCTGCAAGAGGCATACATCAACTAGACGTACTCTGCAAGAGGCATACATAAACTAGACGTACTCTGCAAGGGGCATACATCAACTAGACGTACTCTGCAAGGGGCATACAACCGTGATCAAAACATCAGAATAATGCCAGACTCAGCCTACTGGAATTCAGGAAAAAAAAATCACAGGAACAAAAGTCAGAGGAAAAAGTCAGGTAAGTTTTTTTTTTTGAAGAGTCGTTTGGTGTGACAGTCTGGAAAGTGGGAAGCTCGAACCTCGGTATCGTTTTGGACCAACAAACCAAAATTACGCCTCCCGCCATGGGATTTATCGGCAGTAATAAACGTGGTTTAAGAATCTGCTACAAGGGGGTTCATATATAGCAAACGTGTAGTGACAAAACCAGGTTGTGGTGGAGTGCCACAAGACGCACTGGTCACTGTCCTGGTAGACTGATGCCAAACCTGGAGTGAGGAAATCCAGAACCAAGTCCGTCTTGTCAAGTATGTAGTTAGATGAAAGATCAAGTATGTAGTTAGATGAAAGATCAAGTATGTAGTTAGATGAAAGATCAAGTATGTAGTTAGATGAAAGATCAAGTATGTAGTTAGATGAAAGATCAAGTATGTAGTTAGATGAAAGATCAAGTATGTAGTTAGATGAAAGATCAAGTATGTAGTTAGATGAAAGATCAAGTATGTAGTTAGATGAAAGATCAAGTATGTAGTTAGATGAAAGATCAAGTATGTAGTTAGATGAAAGATCAAGTATGTAGTTAGATGAAAGATCAAGACATCAGCATCAAAGACAAAGCAGCTCAGGGTCATAGTCAGGGTGTGAGTCGGGGCGACCTGGAGTTTACCTGGAGAGAGTTCCAGGTCTGTGACCAGGCCTCATGGTGGATCAGGGCCTGATCAACCAGGCTGTTACTGCTGGCCGCACGCAATCCAACGTACGAACCACAGCCTGGCTGGTCAGGTACCGACTTTAGGTGCCTGTCCAGTGCCTGCTTGAAGACAGCCAGGGGTTTATTAGTAATTCCCCTGATGTATGCTGGGAGGCAGTTGAACAGTCTTGGGCCCCTGACACTTATTGTGCTGTCCCTCAACGTGCTAGTGGCACCCCTGCTCTTCATTGGGGGGATGTTACATCGCCTGCCGAGTCTTTTGCTTTCGTAGGGAGTGATTTTCGTGTGCAATTTTGATACTAGTCCCTCTAGGATTTTCCATGTGTATATAATAATGTATCTCTCCCGCCTGCGTTCTAGAGAGTACAGGTTTAGGAACTTCAAGCGTTCCCAGTAATTGAGGTGGTTTATCGCACTTATGCGTGCGGTGAAGGTTCTCTGCACATTTTCAAGGTCAGCAATTTCATCCTGCCTTGAAAGGTGCAGTTAGTGTGCAGCAATATTCCAGCCTAGATAGAACAAGCGATCTGTAAAGTGTCAACATGGGCTTGGCATCCCTGGTTTTGAAGGTTCTCATTATCCTTCCAGTCATTTTTCTAGCAGATGCGATTGTTACAGTATTATGGTTCTTGAAGGTGAGATCCTCTGACATGATCACTCCCAGGTCTTTCACATTAGTTTTTCGCTCTATTGTGTGGTTGGAATTTGTTTTATTCTCCGATGAGATTTTAATTTCATCGATCGATTTTAATTTTAATTTTAATTTTAATTTCATCATTGATGTTGATAAATGATTCAAAGAACCGACAATTTGATCAATTAGACACAAGTGCAACACTTGGGTATCTTTATTGAAGAAACGTTTCGCCACACAGTGGCTTCATCAGTCCATACAAAGAAGAATGGTGAAGATCAGAGGGAGTTTGAGGTAATCAGTCCCTTAGTCTGGAGTAGATGTAATCAGTCCATCAATCTTGAAAAGATTGATGGACTGAATATATAGACTCCAGGCTAAGGGACTGATTACCTCAAAGTCCTTCCGATCTTCATCATTCTTAATAGTATAGGACTGATGAAGCCACTGTGTGGCGAAACGTTTCCTCAATAAAGATAAAAGATCTAGGTGAACTTCCTACCCGGTTTACTCAGTATGTCGTAATACCGAAGACTGTTTTCCCGGTGATAACAGCCAAATGTAAGTAAGAGCTTTGTAGTGCTTGGTACCAGTGATGGCCGCAGACACCTTGCTGGCGCTGATACTCTATATACACATAACTTTGCTATGGCTCTAAATATATTCAAGTATATTTATGTTATTGGTGTGTACTGGTGATAGAGCGATGGTGGTACGCTCTCCCATCTTCCACTTTACTCTGGAGTGGACTAAGAAGTCACTGCTTGCCGAAATTCCCAAATGTTGCAAAGGTGTCTAATTTATTAACTTGTCGGTTTTCTGAAGCATTTCTACACAGGCTCTTCTTCTAGACAACACTCGTAGTAACTTATAAAAAAAAAAAACCTCTCTCAGACTATAGTGGAACTGTGTAGACCTGAAGTACATCATTCATAAATGACTTTAACAACGCTGTTCTAAGAGGATTGGCGCTAACTTTCGCCTGGTAGCTCAGGTTTCTTGGATCGCGAACCTTTCAGCAGCACCAAGCCACAATACTTCGAGGGATTCCTGCCTTGTCATGTATGAGGTGGATGTGGTGTGTCATACAGACCTGCCTTGTCATGTATGAGGTGGATGAGGTGTGTCATACAGACCTGCCTTGTCATGTATGAGGTGGATGTGGAGTAGTGTGTCATACAGACCTGCCTTGTCATGTATGAGATGGATGTGGAGTAGTGTGTCATACAGACCTGCCTTGTCATGTATGAGGTGGATGTGGAGTAGTGTGTCATACAGACCTGCCTTGTCATGTATGAGGTGGATGAGGAGTGGTGTGTCATACAGACCTGCCTTGTCATGTATGAGATGGATGTGGAGTAGTGTGTCATACAGACCTGCCTTGTCATGTATGAGGTGGATGTGAAGTGGTGTGTCATACAGACCTGCCTTGTCATGTATGAGGTGGATGAGGAGTAGTGTGTCATACAGACCTGCCTTGTCAAAGTGATGTGAGGGTGTGTCATACGACTGCCTTTTCATGGAGTGGATGGGAGTGTGTCATACAGACCTGCCTTGTCATGTATGAGGTGGATGTGGAGTAGTGTGTCATACAGACCTGCCTTGTCATGTATGAGGTGGATGTGGAGTAGTGTGTCATACAGACCTGCCTTGTCATGTATGAGGTGGATGTGGAGTAGTGTGTCATACAGACCTGCCTTGTCATGTATGAGGTGGATGTGGAGTAGTGTGTCATACAGACCTGCCTTGTCATGTATGAGGTGGATGAGGAGTAGTGTGTCATACAGACCTGCCTTGTCATGTATGAGATGGATGTGGAGTAGTGTGTCATACAGACCTGCCCTGTCATGTATGAGGTGGATGTGGAGTAGTGTGTCATATAGACCTGCCTTGTCATGTATGAGGTGGATGTGGAGTGGTGTCATACAGACCTGCCTTGTCATGTATGAGGTGGATGTGGAGTAGTGTGTCATACAGACCTGCCTTGTCATGTATGAGGTGGATGTGGAGTGGTGTGTCATACAGACCTGCCTTGTCATGTATGAGGTGGATGTGGAGTAGTGTGTCATACAGACCTGCCTTGTCATGTATGAGGTGGATGTGGAGTAGTGTGTCATACAGACCTGCCTTGTCATGTATGAGGTGGATGTGGAGTAGGGGTCATACAGACCTGCCTTGTCATGTATGAGGTGGATGTGGAGTAGTGTGTCATACAGACCTGCCTTGTCATGTATGAGGTGGATGTGGAGTGTGTGTCATACAGACCTGCCTTGTCATGTATGAGGTGGATGTGGAGTGGTGTCATACAGACCTGCCTTGTCATGTATGAGGTGGATGTGGAGTAGTGTGTCATACAGACCTGCCTTGTCATGTATGAGGTGGATGTGAGTAGGGGTCATACAGACCTGCCTTGTCATGTATGAGGTGGATGTGGAGTAGTGTGTCATACAGACCTGCCTTGTCATGTATGAGGTGGATGTGGAGTAGTGTGTCATACAGACCTGCCTTGTCATGTATTAGGTGGATGTGGAGTAGTGTGTCATACAGACCTGCCTTGTCATGTATGAGGTGGATGTGGAGTGTGTGTCATACAGACCTGCCTTGTCATGTATGAGTGGATGTGGAGTAGTGTGTCATACAGATCTGCCTTGTCATGTATGAGGTGGATGTGGAGTAGTGTGTCATACAGACCTGCCTTGTCATGTATGAGGTGGATGTGGAGTAGTGTGTCATACAGACCTGCCTTGTCATGTATGAGGTGGATGTGGAGTAGTGTGTCATACAGAACTGCTTTGTAGTCTTGTCTCCTTTAATGTGGACGAGGAAGCTAGTGTAAAGGGCACAATGTCTGCCACACCAGTGTGTGTGTTTGTGTGTGTGTGTGTGTACTCACCTAATTGTGGTTGCAGGGGTCGAGACTCAGCTCCTGGCCCCGCCTCTTCACTGATCGCTACTGGGTCCCCTCTCTCCCTCTTCCATGAGTTTTATCATACCTCGTCTTAATGCTATGTATGGTTCCTGCCTCCACTACATCACTTGCTAGACTATTCCACTTTCTGACTACTCTATGGCTGAAGAAATACTTCCTAACATCCCTTTGACTCATCTGAGTCTTCAACTTCCAATTTTGGCCCCTTGTTTCTGTGTCCTCTCCCTGGAACATCCTGTCTCTATCCACCTTGTCTATTCCACGCAGTATTTTGTATGTCGATATCATGTCTCCCCTAACCCTCATGTCCTCCAGTGCTGTCAGGCCGATTTACCTTAACCTTTCTTCGTAGGACATTCCCCTTAGCTCTGGAACTAACCTTGTCGCAAACCTTTGCATTTTCTCTAATTTCTTGACGTGCTTGACCAGGTATGGGTTCCAAACTGGTGCTGCATACTCTAGTATGGGCCTGACGTACACGGTGTACAGTGTCTTGAACGATTCCTTACTAAGGTATCGGAACGCTATTCTCAGGTTTGCCAGTCGCCCATATGCTGCAGCAGTTATCTGGTTGATGTGTGCTTCCGGAGACGTGCTTGGTGTTATACTCACCCCAAGATCATTCTCCTTGAGCGAGGTTTGCAGTCTTTGGCCACCTAGCCTATACTCTGTCTGCGGTCTTCTTTGCCCTTCCCCGATCTTCATGACTTTGCATTTGACAGGGTTAAACTCTAGAAGCCAGTTGCTGGACCAGGTGTCCAGCATGTTCAGGTCTCTTTGAAGTCCTGCCTGATCCTCATCTGATTTAATTCTCCTCATTAACTTCACATCATCTGCGAACAGAGACACTTCTGAGTCTATCCCTTCCCGTCATGTCATTCACATATACCAAGAATAGCACTGGTCCTAGGACTGACCCCTGTGGGACCCCGCTAGTCACAGGCGCCCACTGTGATACCTCGTCAGGTACCATGACCCGTTGTTGCCTCCCTGTCAGGTATTCTCTGATCCATTGCAGTGCCCTTCTTGTAATACACGCCTTATCCTCTAGCTTCTGCACTAATCTCTTGTGAGGAACTGTGTCGAAGGCTTTCCTGCAGTCCAAGAAAATGCAATCAATCCACCCCTCTCTCTCGTGTCTTACTTCTGTTACTTTGTCACAAAACTCCAGAAGGTTTGTGACACAGTGTTTGTGTATGTGTGTGTGTGTTTGTGTGTGTGTGTTAGAAGCACCAGTGTGTGTGTTAGAAGCACCATTGTGTGTGTGTGTGTGTTAGAAGCACCAGTGTGTGTGTTAGAAGCACCATTGTGTGTGTGTGTGTTAGAAGCACCAGTGTGTATGTGTGTGTTAGAAGCACCAGTGTGTGTGTTAGAAGCACCAGTGTGTGTGTTAGAAGCACCAGTGTGTGTTAGAAGCACCAACGTGTGTGTGTTAGAAGCACCAGTGTGTGTGTGTGTGTGTTAGAAACACCAGTGTGTGTGTTAGAAACACCAGTGTGTGTGTGTTAGAAACACCAGTGTGTGTGTTAGAAACACCAGTGTGTGTGTTAGAAACACCAATGTGTGTGTTAGAAGCACCAGTGTGTGTGTTAAAAACACCAGTGTGTGTGTTAGAAACACCAGTGTGTGTGTGTTAGAAGCACCAGTGTGTGTGTGTTAGAAACACCAGTGTGTGTGTGTTAAACACATCAGTGTGTGTGTTATGCACACAAGTGTGTGTGTTAGAAGCACCAGTGTGTGTGTTAGAAGCACCAGTGTATGTGTGTTAGAAACACCAGTGTGTGTGTTAGAAACACCAGTGTGTGTGTTAGAAACACCAGTGTGTGTTAGAAACCCCAGTGTGTGTTAGAAACACCAGTGTATATGTGTTAGAAACACCAGTGTGCGTGTTAGAAACACCAGTATGTGTTAGAAACACCAGTGTGTGTGTTAGAAACACCAGTGTGTATGTGTCGTAGAAGCACCAGTGTGTATGTGTGTTAGAAGCACCAGTGTGTGTTTGTGTGTTAGAAGCACCAGTGTGTGTGTGTGTTAGAAGCACCAGTGTGTATGTGTGTGTTAGAAGCATCAGCGTGTGTGTGTGTGTTAGAAGCACCAGTGTGTGTGTGTTAGAAGCACCAGTGTGTGTGTTAGAAGCACCAGTGTGTGTGTTAGAAGCACCAGTGTGTGTATGTTAGAAGCACCAGTGTGTGTGTGTGTGTTAGAAGCACCATTGTGTGTGTGTTAGAAGCACAAGTGTGTATGTGTGTGTGTTAGAAACACCAGTGTGTGTGTTAGAAGCACCAGTGTGTGTGTGTGTTAGAAGCACCAGTGTGTGTGTGTGTTAGAAGCACCAGTGTGTATGTGTGTGTTAGAAGCACCAGTGTGTGTGTGTGTGTGTTAGAAGCATCAGCGTGTGTGTTAGAAGCACCAGTGTGTGTGTGTGTTAGAAGCACCAGTGTGTGTGTTAGAAGCACCAGTGTGTGTGTTAGAAGCACCAGTGTGTGTATGTTAGAAGCACCAGTGTGTGTGTGTGTGTTAGAAGCACCAGTGTGTGTGTGTTAGATGCACCAGTGTGTGTTAGAAGCACCAGTGTGTGTGTTAGAAGCACCAGGAAGGTTAACCTGTTAAACTAATATTTAGTAAAAAATATATTTATTCTGTATCAGTAATTGTGGTGGCAGCCGAATATGTAAATAGAATCTTCACATAATTTACCTCATGTTGGGTAGACAAATATATAATAGTATTAATATTGGTAGAATTACTGACAATATGTTAAGTAAAATTACACAAGTGCAACTAATGTGACATTTTATTGTGGCAACGTTTCGCTCTCCAGGAGCTTTCTCAAGACCGTGGGCAGCCCAAGACCGTGGGCAGCCCAAGACCGTGGGCTGCCCAAGACCGTGGGCAGCCCTAAGACCCACAATAATTATGGTGGTATATTAATTATATAATATTTGAGAATCAACTACGGCACTCATTACCAAGTTCAGCCAAGAATACCAATCTTCGTGTGTCTTGGTGCGTACCCTCTGGTAGTGTGGGTATACCTTTGATGAGTTTCGAAAGTCTTTCTACTCCCGGAGCCCGGCCATGGGCCAGGTTCGTCTGGTGCTAGCGTGGTCAACCAGGCTGTTCCTGCCTGTGGTTCGGAGCCCAATACTGCCTGTGCCTCACTAAAAGCCTCTTAGTAAGTGAACGAACTACACAGTCACTAGAAGCCTCTTACACAAATAACCCGCATATAGAAGAGAGGAGCTTAAGACGACGTTTCGGTCCGACTTGGACCATTTACAACTTACCAGCTGTTCTAAGACCAACTGTTGAAAGTCGGATATTGTCTTGAAAGTCTTTCAAACCCTGCCCCAAATTTTCTTGTTTGGCTATTGCAGTTTACACCTAAAACGGAAGTGGCACAGACTGTAATAACAGAACTACTCCCAGGAGCCAGTTCACATAAATAGTCTCACAAAGTCGAACTATTAAGACTGCAATAATTTCGCTGTAAGCCAGCAAATAGCGGAGCTGACTCGACTGGAAAATACCCTTGACCTTATATTCACAAATAAGGAAAATCTGGTATGGAACATAATGTCACAGCAACTAATTCAGACAACCTAAGTGGGGTTCCGACCTGCAAACACAACCTAAGTGGGGTTCCGACCTGCAAACACAACCTAAGTGGGGTTCCGACCTGCAAATACGCTGGTCTGCAGCAACAACATACAACCAGTCTCGTGGGTGTATTCAATACACTGAAACTTCAGTAGCACAATCATTGACTGGAATCAAATAAATCATGACCTTCATGAAACACACTGGGAAGAAAACACTCGACACGGACGTGAACAAGAATCTTGAGAGGACGAACTTAAGAACACTGGAAGTACTCTCCAGACACGTACCAATAAGAACAAAAAAGAGAAGATGCAAGTTAGAGAGAGAGAGAGAGAGAGAGAGAGAGAGAGAGAGAGAGAGAGAGAGAGAGAGAGAGGAGTGTTAGGAGTTCCTTTTGGAGGCTAAGATAGTGAATAACAGAAATTCTCAGTAGCTGCAGATTTTCTGAAGCAAAATAAACATTGGCCGGGGAAACAGAATGCATCAATCAAGGCCTTTGATATGCCTTTCTACCTTCGATGAGTTCCGAGAGTTTTTTGACTGCCGGAGCCCGGCCATGGGCCAGGCTCATCTGGTGCTTGCCAGATCAACCAGGTTGTTGCTGCTGGTGGCCCGCTGCCCCAAGTATCCATCACACCATTGTTGATCTGGACAGACAGAAGAAATAAAAAGCCACAAATGAATTTAAAGAAAGCCTTAATACTTTTTCTCACATGCCAAATCCAGTATCAGGGAATTGCTTAAAAAAAATCAACTTACACTGAAATCTCAAAATACTGTTTTCAGGGAGCCATTAATAAGTCTAATGAATAACAATCCATACGAGTTTTTCCATGGATGAGACTCAAAACCCAGCAGAAATCACAATTTCTAACAAGACACTAACCCCACTTGACTTCGAAAAGGCCATCGATTTCAAGCCCCCCCCCCACACACTGCCACTGGCACTGACTTGTGTAACTCCATATTCATAAAGAACTGCAAGAAACCGCTCTCATGTCCTGAATATTCTATAGAGAAGAAGCCTGGACACAAGAATCATCCAACAGTCTTTAAAAACTGTCTTAGCCCCACTTCACAAAACTGGCAATAAAACAATTGAAAAACAACAACTACAGACTGTTAACGCTGACGTCCCACATTATCAAAATCTTTGAGGGAATCTTAAGCAGCAAGAGTGCTAAACACATGGAATCTCAAGAACTACACAACCCACAGCAGCCTGGGGTTAAAGAAGGTCGCTTCTGCCTCTCGCATTTGCCTGGCCATTACATGCTCATGAATAAACCACGGTACGGATGGGGATTGAACTCGCGGCAAGTGAATCGTAAAACTCCAGGCCAGTACGTAAGCCATTAGGCCAGGTGGCTTTGAGGGGGCTTGAGCTAGAGTTTATCACGGCCACGCTGGAGGGAGATTCATTTGTAAAAACTTGCATTTGTGGTCTCAGTGGTGGTCCATGCTAGCCTTCCTATGGTGTATAAATATATCTAGTTGGATGAATCTTATTGTAGCCAGCTGGTCCATTTCCTTACGCACTGGCTTGAAGTTTTACGACTCACTAGCCGTGAGTTCAAGCCCCACTCGTACCGTGGTTTGTTTGCAATCATGTCATTACAATTTCGTGAGTCATGGTCTTGGATACAGTGGAAGACAAACAAAATGTAGATGTAGTGTATACAAGCTTTGCAAAAGCCTTTGACAAGTGTGACCATAGTGTGACACCCCATAAAATGCCTACGAAAAGAATAACTAGAAAAGTGGGAAGATGGATATTTAATTTTCTAACCAAACAGAACCCAAAGAGTAATAGCACTGGTCAACAAAGAGTAATAGCACTGGTCAACAAAGAGTAATAGCACTGGTCAACAAAGAGTAATAGCACTGGTCAACAAAGAGTAATAGCACTGGTCAACAAAAGCTTCAGTTTACGTTTAAAAACGCGTTTCGAACTAATTCTGGGACGCTGAATTCAATCCCTGTGAAATTGACCCCCACGCTCACCCCGAATTACTTCTCAATATTATTGTCTACTGAGCGTTCGGTCATCGTATAGAACGATGAAAATTAGACACATGTGCAACATCTGGGTATCTTTATTGTAGACGTTTCGCCCTCCAGTGGCTTTATCAATACAAATTCTAGGACAAAACTTGAAGACAGTAGAACTATATACAAAAGATGAGGTAATGAGTCCCTCAGTCTTGGACAAAGCCACTGGAGGGCGAAACGTCTACAATAAAGATACCCAGATGTTTCACATGTGTTTAATTTTCATATTGTCGGTATTGTGTACCATACACGTACTTCGTATGGAAAGATTATTGATGGTTTTGCTTGATTTTTGTGGATGAGAATATTTTATTGCTAATGTAGTGTATGTGGCAGCTTTACCCCGACAAAAGCAAAGACAAAACATCACGACTCTTGTGAAAACAGCCTATTTTCACTACTTTGGTGTGAAGGTTGTGAAAACAGCCTATTTTCACTACTTTGGTGTGAAGGTTGTGAAAACAGCCTATTTTCACTACTTTGGTGTGAAGGTTGTGAAAACAGCCTATTTTCACTACTTTGGTGTGAAGGTTGTGAAAACAGCCTATTTTCACTACTTTGGTGTGAAGGTTGTGAAAACAGCCTATTTTCACTACTTTGGTGTGAAGGTTGTGAAAACAGCCTATTTTCACTACTTTGGTGTGAAGGTCGCAGATCAGAACAAGCTGTCAGCAACTCATTGTTAGGTTGGCAACGGTATTAAGACACATGTACAGCAGTTGGGTGTGTTTACTGATGAAACGTTTCGCCTATACAGTAGGCTTCTTCAGTCAAATACAGAGGCAGCAGCAGTAGTGAAATAAAGATTATATAATCAGTCCATCAACCTTGGAGAAAAGGTATTGGAGGTGGTCAGTCCCTCAGCCTGGAGAAGGTTCAGCTCCATGGTCTGGAACGATGAATTTGACTGACGAAGCCTACTGTGTAGGTGAAAATTTTCATCAATAAAGATGCCTAACTGTTTAATCCTGACCTCACTGTTGTTGTGTACCTTGGTCAGGTAAACCGAGTGACTTTCTGAAAGGAGTCATGCACACGCCATCTGCAGTCTCCATGGTATGGAGGCGCAAATGTAAACACTGAAGTATTATAATGTGATCCTTTATTGACAACGTTTTTAAAGCTACCCAAAGGTTCTAGACTCTATCACCCTACTCTGAAGATCGTCACATGCAACTTTCTCCACCTGACCCAACATTCTCCACCTGACTCCATCCTATAAATACTCACGTACCTTTTACCCAGGTGATAAAGCCCACTGTGTGGGCGAAACGTTGTCAATAAAGGATCACATTATACTGCTTATGTGTTTATATTTCCAATGTGTCGGTATTTTATACCATTTATTTCTATGGTATGGAGATAACCAGAGGATCACACCAGGGATTGGTATAATGGGGGTATGGGACTATCTGCGAATAATTAATAAAAAAAAGTTGTTAGATTAGAATAAACTATTAGCCGTCCTGTTGGTGGCTTTCCATACGTAAAGTAACACCAAGTTATTGACATCATTTGAAGTCCTACTGGTAGCTAATAGCACTGGTGGTGATGAGTCAGTGTCTGGTAAGAAGGGTATGGGCACATATTGGCCAATCCACTGGGGTATGTAATCCTAAAAAGGCTAAGTACCCATGACCTGCAGAATTAAAGTGCTGTCTGTGAGAGATCCTGTCTTGTATCCAGGTCGTCTTGTATCCAGGTCGTCTTGTATCCAGGTCGTCTTGTAGTGAAGATTCTCCTCAGTTTCAAGTCGTAAACAAACAGGAATAAGGAGAATATTTTCGCCAGACATGTTTACATGCATCTCTTGATTAATGTAAGCTTAGTGGTCACAGTACTGATGTACAGTAGTGGTCACAGTACTGATGTACAGTAGTGGTCACAGTACTGATGTACAGTAGTGGTCACAGTACTGATGTACAGTAGTGGTCACAGTACTGATGTACAGTAGTGGTCACAGTACTGATGTACAGTAGTGGTCACAGTACTGATGTACAGTAATGGTCACAGTACTGATGTACAGTAGTGGTCACAGTACTGATGTACAGTAGTGGTCACAGTACTGATGCACGGTAGTGGTCACAGTACTGATCTACAGTAGTGGTCACAGTACTGATGTACAGTAGTGGTCACAGTACTGATGTACAGTAGTGGTCAATTACTGATGTACAGTAGGGTCAAGTACTGATGTACCGAGAGTGGTCACAGTACTGATCTACAGTAGTGGTCACGTACTTGTAGTAGTGGGCAGTACTGATGTATCGGTCCGTACTATGTACTAGGGTCACAATACTGATGTATGAGAGTGGTCATCTCGATGTCAGTAGTGGTCACAGACTGATGGCAGTAGTGTCGCAGTACTGATGTTAGTGGTCCAGTACTGATGTACTAGTGCATCGTACTTGATTAAGTAAGCTAGTGGTCACAGTACTGATGTACGGTAGTGGTCACAGTACTGATGTACATTAGTGGTCACAGTACTGATGTACAGTAGTGGTCACAGTACTGATGTACAGTAGTGGTCACAGTACCGATGTACAATAGTGGTCACAGTACTGATGTACGGTAGTGGTCACAGTACTGATCTACAGTAGTGGTCACAGTACTGATGTACAGTAGTGGTCACAGTACTGATCTACAGTAGTGGTCACAGTACTGATGTACGGTAGTGGTCACAATACTGATGTACAGTAGTGGTCACAGTACTGATGTACAGTAGTGGTCACAGTACTGATGTGCAGTAGTGGTCGCAGTACTGATGTACGGTAGTGGTCACAGTACTGATGTACAGTAGTGGTCACAGTACTGATGTACAGTAGTGGTCACAGTAATGATGTACGGTAGTGGTCGCAGTACTCTTAACATCCGCTTATCTCAATACGTCTTGAGCCATCACTCTCTCATTCATCTCAGACATTTCTTGATCCAGCAGAGTATACGTCTCATTATCCTCGCCTGATTTTCCAGTTCAGTGGATAATGTGAAAAGCCTTATTAGTCCAGTAATATGCAGTTCACCCATTATCATTTTCATCGTCATTCTCGTTATCATTTATTCTTCATCTTCCTCTTTTTATTCCTCCTCCTGATCCATTACCTTATAGACACACTAGTTATCGTTGCAACGACCAGTCTTCTACAGTGGTGTCATCTTAGTCACCTTGGGCAGTATGCACATCAAGGAGTCCTGCTTCTATCATAACATTATGACCCGAGCGCTGTCTGTTTACCTCCGTTATTGAAAACTGGGGCAATATATACCCATATTTCCAACATTCCACGATGTGCCCCGACGCCGTGGACTTGTAGATATATGTTAAGTGCTTTATAAAGTGCCTCTGCTTTCGGGGCCCCAGGAAGTTTCTGGTTAGATTCCATTGCTTCTTCGTGTCCAATTCACTTAGCAGTTTCTTTATTTCATCCTCTGCTGCAGTGTCATCCAGGCTCCACTGCGCCCTGCTGCAGTGTAGTCCAGGCTCCACTGCGCCCTGCTGCAGTGTAGTCCAGGCTCCACTGCGCCCTGCTCAGTAGTCCACTCCACGCCTGCTGCAGTGTAGCCAGGCTCCACTGCGCCCTGCTGCAGTGTAGTCCAGGCTCCACTGCGCCCTGCTGCATGTAGCCAGGCTCCATGCGCCCTGCTGCAGTGTCGTCAGGCTCCACTGCGCCCTGCTGCAGTGTAGTCCAGGCTCCACTGCGCCCTGCTGCAGTGTAGTCCAGGCTCCACTGCGCCCTGCTGCAGTGTAGTCCAGGCTCCACTGCGCCCTGCTGCAGTGTAGTCCAGGCTCCACTGCGCCCTGCTGCAGTGTAGTCCAGGCTCCACTGCGCCCTGCTGCAGTGTAGTCCAGGCTCCACTGCGCCCTGCTGCAGTGTAGTCCAGGCTCCACTGCGCCCTGCTGCAGTGTCGTCCAGGCTCCACTGCGCCCTGCTGCAGTGTAGTCCAGGCTCCACTGCGCCCTGCTGCAGTGTAGTCCAGGCTCCACTGCGCCCTGCTGCAGTGTCGTCCAGGCTCCACTGCGCCCTGCTGCAGTGTAGCCAGGCTCCACTGCGCCCTGCTGCAGTGTCGTCCAGGCTCCACTGCGCCCTGCTGCAGTGTCGTCCAGGCTCCACTGCGCCCTGCTGCAGTGTAGTCCAGGCTCCACTGCGCCCTGCTGCAGTGTAGTCCAGGCTCCACTGCGCCCTGCTGCAGTGTAGTCCAGGCTCCACTGCGCCCTGCTGCAGTGTCGTCCAGGCTCCACTGCGCCCTGCTGCAGTGTCGTCCAGGCTCCACTGCGCCCTGCTGCAGTGTAGTCAGCTCCTGCGCCTGCTGCAGTGTAGTTCAGCTCCAAACCTTCCTCTCGTTACTTGTTATCTCTCCACTTCTCAAGTGTTATCACTTGGTTCTTTACTCTCATCTTCCGTCCGACATTGATATATGCAACTTTCGGTTTTACTTTTATCGGACTATATCGACCATTCTTAGACTGGTGTTCCCGCTCTCCCTCACTCTAGTGTATTCTGATTCACCTATTAACTAATAGGTATATTTTATTACATAATATGGCACACAATAATTAAAAGATACATTGCTGGTACAAAGATGACATATACGGTACATGTGGTTTGAGGGATACATTTCAAGTGCATATACCTTACCTTTACCTTTACCTTTGAAGAGTTTCGAGAATTTATCTACTCTCTGAGCCCGGCCATGGGCCAAGCTCGTCTGGTGCTTGCCTGGTCAACCAGGCTGTTGCTGCTGGAGGCCCGCTGCCCCACATATCCATCACAGCCTGGTTGATCAGGCACCCGATGAAGATACTTGTCCAGTTTCCTCTTGAAGACTTCTACACTGGTTCCAGCGATGTTTCGGATATCTTCTGGTAAGATGTTGAATAGTCTGGGACCCCGGATGTTAATACAGTGCTCCCGTATTGTCCCCACCGCACCCCTGCTCCTCACTGGGTTTATTTTACACTTCCTCCCATATCTCTCACTCCAGTATGTTGTTATGGCAGTGTGCAGATTTGGGACCAGGCCCTCAAGTACTTTCCAAGTATATATTATCATGTATCTCTCTCTCCTCCGCTCCAATGAGTACATGTTCAAGAGTACATGTTCAATGGCTCAATGTGAGCCGTAAACGATCTCTGTATTTGTTCCAGCTCTGCTATTTTTCCTGCCCTGAACGGGGCCGTCAGCACAGAGCAGTATTCTAAGTGAGGGAGCACTAGCGATTTGAATAGTGTCACCATCGGCATTATTTCCCTTGTTTTGAAAGTTCTCAGTACCCACCCCGTCATCTTCCTGGCTGTTGTGATCTTTGTCTTGTTATGGTCTTTAAACGACAGATCAGCAGACATAATTATTCCCAAGTCCTTAACGTGTTCCTTTCGTTCTATGTGGTGACCCTCTTGCGTTTTGTATATAGTGTTCCTTTTGAGTTCTTCATTTTTTCCATACCTAAGCAGCTGAAACTTATCACCATTGAACGTCATGTTGTTCTCCACTGCCGTTTGTCACAGATTACAATGCAAAATTTCATCCATATATATATATATATATATATATATATATATATATTATATATATATATATATATATATATATATATATATATTATATATGTGAAATATATATATATATATATATATATATATATATATATAATAATATATATATATATATATATATATATATATATATATATATATATATATATATATATATATATATATAATATATATATATATATATATATATATATATATATATATATATATATATATATATATATATATATATATATATATATATATATATATATATATATATATATATACATATATATGTATATATATACTCACCGAACATAGTGTATTTGCGGCAGGGCGACGGCTGATCAATTCGGACTTCATGGTCTCGTGTTCACACATCAGAAGGGAAGTATGCTAGACATGAGGAGGTCAATGACATCATAAAGAGAAGTCTCGCCACAGCCCGTTGCCCAGCTCAACGGGAACCCCAAGTGCAGAGGTCTGATGGAAGTCAAAAGCGTCCTGATGGAGCCACTATGCTACCCTGGAAGGATGGTAAGCAGATTGCTTGGGACTACACCTGTGCTGCCACATTGGCAGACACCTACCTGCTACACTCCTTAGCCGAAGGGGGTGGAGCTGCCAGCCACAGGGAGACCCAGAAGACTCGCAAATATGAAGGCCTTCCCCCTTGCTATAACTTCATCCCAGTAGGGTCGGAGACCCTTGGAGCATGGGGCAAGTGTGCTCTAAAGTTTCTCAAAGAGCTGGGTGAAAAACTCATCATAGAAACCAAGGACCACAGGGCGACCAGCTTCCTCTTTCACAGACTCAGTGTTGCGATCCAGAGGGAAAATGCCTGCAGCATTCTGGGTACGCGGCCCACTGCCAGGGAGCTGGACGAAGTATTTGAGATGTAGCTCTGAGTTGTTATCTATGTTGTTTTACTCCCTATTGTATTCCTGTCAATGTATTTTGTCAATGTATTTTGTCTTGAAATAAAGTTTATAGACATCCAAAAGATGGGGTGGTAGGGGAAGTGGAATATTCAAATGGCTTCAGAAAGAAATCTAAATATTCTTCCTTGAAGCCTTTTTATCCACTTCTCCGAGGCTATGGGTCCCACAATTTACACCAGAGGTGGACCCAATCCTATATATATATATATAGTAAGTTTTTGAGTGGACGCTCGCCTATATGTACTAAGTTATATGTGGTTGCAGGAGTCGAGTCTCAGCTCTTGTTCCCACCGTTTTGCGGGTCGCTATTAGGTTCACTCATACATTTTCTTTAGGTTATTTATGAATCCTGCCTCAATAACTATACTACTCTAAAACTGAAAAAAAATACTTCCTAACATCCCTAAAGGACGTTTCCGGGGATGATCGCCCCCGCGTCTCAGTCCCAGACCAGGCCTCCTGGAGGTCAAAGGCCTGAACACCCATATGTATACTCCAGGTGTGGCCTATATTCCATTGATGGGTTTCGAGAGTTTATATACTCTTTTGCTTGTTTGGTCAACTAGGCTGTTGCTGCTGGCGGCTCACTATCCCATATATCCATTACAGCCTGGTTGATCCAGCACTTGGTGGAGGTACTTGTTCAGTTTCTCGATATCCTCTGGTAAAATGTTGAATAATTGGTGAGTGGCAGAACACAGACCAGTCGCCACCACCCACCTTAAGTTACTTCTCTCAAGCTCTCTCACATGCAGTTACCCAGTACCTGATGTATACACATTCCACTACCACTGTTATTAGAGTGGAATGTCGTCTCCTCTCTCACGAGACTGCTCTAGTATGCAGTCATCACCACTACGATCCTCACATGTCATGCGCCACTACGCTATGCCGCTTCTACACGAGTGTACGGATATAACCACGAGTATGCAGATATAGACGTTGTGTACTGCCCTAGTACGAGGGGCGTAGTTTGTGATATAGACGTTGTGTACTGCCCTAGTACGAGGGGCGTAGTTTGTGATATAGACACTGGAAAAATTAAGTTGTGTGCATGACACCTGAGTGACTTTGATATATTGATATGTTGTTCTTTAATGTGACATGAGAGAGACATTACCACTACTCCTAGTGCGACCGTTTGTCGTGCTGGGGGGGGGGGGTTATTGCGACCCCAGATTGGGGCACAATGTATATAGAAATTTATATGTATATTTCCCTTTCCTATAATTTTATATTGCTGATATTTTCGATAATAGCTAAATCGTTAATATCTGGCTTTATATTATTATTTGACTTAGTTATATTATTAGGCAGGATGTACCATTTTACACTATTGTGCTCTATGTTGGAGAGTGTTGAGTAACTGCCCGTGAGTTGGCTAACTACCTCGCTAACTAGCGCTTCGCTTGTTATACTGCCGGCTTCTCTGGAGTACTACAGAGAGTACATTCGAGAGTACATTCCAGCCTCTCTCTAGTACAGCTGTTAAACAGTCCGCCTTTTTCACAGCATTGCGGCTGTGAACGACTTTTAACTTTTTCACTCACCTAGCGTTCTCAAAAACCCACTTCCGGTGCTGCCAGTCATCGGCACACCTCGCGCCCTCAACATCCTGCACTCAGCTCGCGACAAATCCTTAATTGCATCTTCGAAATTGACGAGGAAACGAATTCTTGTTTCTCCAGAGAACCAGATTTTCTCTTGAAGGGCAGACTGCCTCGGCAGTCTCCCGAAGGAACTCACTAGTGGGTCTCGTTCCTGTTATTGAGTGTCAGTGAGCCATGAACACCAGTCAGGAGTTACACTCACTCACCTTCCTTACTCCGGACGCCTTAATTACCAACGCTCCCACAATTTTTGGTTCGCTTTTGAGCTGAGTCGTTAGATGCTCAAGTGGAAAAAAACTCAATTCATTAATACTCGGTATGGCATCTGTCAACAAGTTTTGATTAACGAGTTTCCAATATATCCAACTTACATCATGGCTTAGTTGCCCCAGCCACCTGTGCCCTGGTGTTGTAATCAATACAGAAGGCACAAGTCAGTCAACAACTGCGTTCCTCTTTCTGGTTGTGCAGCTAACTATATCTTCACAAAATCATTTCACTGCCCTCTGTTCACGTGTCTTAATTGTTGCGAGAGTCAGCCCACCTCCGGCCCAGCCTGCTACGTTGCCAGTGACGCTTTCAACTTTAAATAAACGCAAAGTAAAGCGAAAATAAGTGTATACTTAATGCAGCCACAAGTTTCTAAGCTTTACCGGCCTTCTTACATATTCACGAGGCAGAAAACAAAAACAGTCCTGCCAGAGCTCCAAACATTAAATAAGCTGCAGCCACAGCTTGCAGCTCTGACCCTTAGCTTTTTTTCCCGTTTTTTCTGTTATTTTGACCTGATTAAAGATCCCTAGCAATTCTGTAAAGCTTTGCCAACCACTTCCTCATTTCTGGACTGTTTTGATATTATTTTTAGTGTTGATTTTGGGTTAAAAATTACATACACACACACACACACACACAAAATATATATATATATATATATATATATATATATATATATATATATATATATATATATATATATATATATTATAACAGTGGAACCCCGGTTAACGAACACCCCGGAAATCGTGCAATTATGTAAGTATAATATTGTAAGTGCTTGTGGAAGTGTATTTTGGGGTCTGAAATAGACTAACGTAAATGACATTTTCTTAAGGAGTAAATTCGTTCGGTAATGCATTGAGAGGCTGCATTATTTTCGTTAACCGGTTCCATGTATATATATATATATATATATATATATATATATATATATATACTGTATATATGTGTGTGTGTGAACAATGGCAGACAGGTGATATATGGATTGTTATTATTCTGTTTAACCATTTTACACAGAATAATAACAATCCATATATATAGTATCCAATGAGAACAGTATTTTCTCAAGTCACATGACCTGTTCAAAGCGGCTAGAAAAAGCTTGGGGCTGGCTATTATATCTTCTAATTTCATAATACTTGACATCTCAAAAACACTCCTACCCCATTTTGGGAGTAGGGGGATGGTGGTGGTGTGGGGTTGGCACCGGCCGTTGGCCCCACATTCTGAGAGAAGTTGCGGTCGGTGACACACCCGCACTGCGCTACTATGAGAAAACTTTCCCTGCTTCAGTTGCTGCCTTGCAACATTGCATAGCTCCTGATGATGCACTGAGAAGTGTGAAAGTACTTGAGCTAAAGATTTCCACCCCCGTGGCTTGTCTTGCATATATATATAATATATATATATATACATGTATATATATATATATATATATATATATATATATATATATATATATATATATATATATATATATATATATATATATATATATATATATAATATTTTATTACATAATATGGTACAAAAGATTTAAGAAATACATTGATATAAAGATGGCATATACAGTACATGAGGTGTGAGAGATACATGTCTAGTACATATTGTTACTTGTTTGTCACTGATTATAATGCGAAAATCTCATCCAGCTCCTCAGAGCTGGAGCGTGTGCCAAAGATACAGCAGGCATTAACCCTCTGAACAGCAGTGCTGAATCGCTGGAACATAAAACTAGCTGCCCTGGGATCCCTAGTTACCCTGACGAGTCTTTTGCCTAGCTCCTTAAGGAACTAAGATGCACTCTTTCCCCATGAGCCAAGGGTCTCTGAGCCTATGGGAACAAACATATAATGATGGGCAAGTTCTCCATATATTCTAGACTTTTGGGACTCCCTGAAGGTGGCAGCTGCCCCTCCTTCCTCCCTGGTGTATTGGAGATAGGTATCAGCCAAGGTAGATGCAGACGTGTAGTCCCACACCACCTACTTGCCGTCTGTCCAGGCTTGAAGGGTGATACCATCTGGATGCTTTTAGCTTAAAAATAGCAACGCTCTTCTTGCCGAATAAGGCAAGCGAAAATTTGTGTATGCAATAATTTCGCAAAAATCATTCTGAACCTAACGAAAAAAAATATATTTCATTGTGTTTGTTTATTATTAAATTACTGTAAACTTATCTAAAACATATTTAGTTGGATTAGGCTAAATTATAATGCGCTTGTTATAATAATGTTAGGTAAGTTTTGTAAGGGTCTTCTGGTACAAAATTATTCATTTTTACATTAACATAAATTAAAAATATATATATATATATTTAAACGTACAAGAGAAAATTTTAGGACTTAATTTTAAATGAGGTTTTGCTAATTGGCCAATTTTACCTATTCGGCATGACAATATATATATATATATATATATATATATATATATATATATATATATATATATATATATATATATATATATATATATATATATATAGTATATATATATATATCGTTGACGGAGCCACACACTGGGATAATCTAATGGGCTCTGAAACCAGACCTGCTCCCCCAACAATGTAAACACTCATACTGGGTTGGCCCAATAGTGGAGAATATAGCCTCAACAATGCCTCAAAGTGTGTCGGGGAAGAATAGAGCCCGCCTCCTGGCAGTGAGAGCGCCTCATTCAGAGGACTTTGTGTTGGCTGTTCCCAACTCCTCCCTTGGCACACGCCTCGACCCACAGACCATCCGCATTAGTGTTGCCCTTCGACTTGCCGCCCCTATTCTCGTCGAACACAGGTGTATTTGTGGCAGTGAAGCAGCAGACCGATTCGGGTACCATGGTCTTGTGTGCCGTAGATCCGAGGGAAAGATTGCAAGGCATGTAGAGGTTCATATCAAGAGGAGCCTCACAACAGCCGTATGCCCAGCAACAAGGGAGCCACTCCAACTATGCAGATCAGATGGTAACCAAAAGTGCCCAGATGGTATCACCCTTCAAGCCTGGACAGATGGCAAGCAGGTGGTGTGGGACAATACATATGCATCTACACTGGCTAATACATATCTCCAATTCACTGAGAATGATGGAGGAGCAGGTGTCAGCTTCAGGGAATCTCAAAAATCTAGAAAATATGAGGGAAGAGTGCATCTAAGTTCCTTATGAAGCTAGGCAGACTCATCATGGTAACTAGGGATCCAAGGACAGCCAGTTTTCTGTTCCAGCGACTCAGCGCTGCGGTTCAGAGGGGTAACCTACTGTATCCTGGGTACGCGCCCCAGCTCTGAGGAGTTGGATGAAATTTTTGCATTGTAATCTTTGACAAACATTTAGCAATATGCACTTGAAATGTATCCCTCAAACCACATGTATCGTATATGGCATCTTTGTACCAGCAATGTATCTTTTAATTATTGTGTGCCATATTATGTAATAAAATATACCTATTAGTTTATATATATATATATATATATATATATATATATATATATATATATATTTTATATATATATAGTGCCGAATAGGTAAAAACTGGTAAATTAACAAGAGCTCATTTAAATTTAAGTCCTTTCTAAAATTTTCTCTTATACGTTTAAAGATACATTTTTTTCATTTATGTTAATGTAAAAATTAATAATTTTGTACCAAAAGAACCTTAGAAAACTTACCCAAACTTATTATAACAAGCGCAATTTAATTTACCCTAATCCAACGAAATATATTTTAAAAACGTTTACAATAATTAAACAAACACAATGAAATATATTTTTTTCGTTAGGTTCAGAATGATTTTTGCAAAAATATTGCATACACAAATTTTCGCTTGTCTTATTCGGCAAGAAGACCGTTGCTATTTAAGCCAAAATAGTAAGTTATACCTAATCGGCACGACATATATATATATATATATATATATATATATATATATATATATATATATATATATATATATATATATATATATATTTATATATATACATATATATAGTAAGTTTTTGAGTGGACGCTCGCCTATATGTACTAACTTATATGTGGTTGCAGGAGTCGAGTCTCAGCTCTTGTTCCCACCATTTCGCGGGTCGCTATTAGGTTCACTCCTGACTTAGAGAGCCTTATCATACATTTTTTAAGGTTATGTATGAATCCTGCCTCAATAACTATACTACTCTAAAACTGAAAAAAATACTTCCTAACAACCCTAAAGGACGTTTCCGGGGATGATCGCCCCCGCATGTCAGTCCCAGACCAGGTCTCCTGGAGGTCAAAGGCCTGAACACCCATATGTATACTCCAGGTGTGGCCTATATTCCTTTGATGAGTTTCGAGAGTTTATATACTCCTGGAACCCGGCCCGGGGCCAAACTTATCTTTTGCTTGTTTGGTCAACTAGGCTGTTGCTGCTGGCGGCCCACTTGCCCATATATCCATTACAGCCTGGTTGATCCAGTACTTGGTGGAGGTACTTGTTCAGTTTCCTCTAAGAATTCTACACTTGTGCCAGCAGTGTTCTCGATATCCTCTGGTAACATGTTGAATAATCTAGGACCACAGATGTCGATACAGTGTTTCCTTAGTTGTGACCACTGCTGCTCTGCTTCAGTGGATTCATTGTACGTTTTCTTGCATATCAGTCACTTCACTATGTTATGACAGTATGGAAATTTGCGACCTGGCCTCAAGTACTTTCCTCAGATATATATTCTGCTCCAGTGAGTACATATTTAAAACTCTGAGGCGTTTCCAATAATTTGAATGCTTTACTGGCTCTATAAGAGCCGAAAATGATCTCTATATCTGTTCCAGCTTTGATATCTTCCCTGCCCTGCCCTGTCCTGCCCTGCCCTGCCCTGCCCTGCCCTGCCCTACCCTTCCTGCCCTGTCCTGCCCTGCCCTGCCCTGCCCTGCCCTGCCCTACCCTGCTCTGCCCTGCCCTGCCCTGCCCTGAACGAGATAGTCAACATTGGACAATACTTTAATTTTTACTATAGTCAAAAAGCACTAAACCTACTAGGGTCATAGAGCACTGCAGGGCAGGAGTGATGCAGGATCAAAGGACAAGTAAGGCTGGAGATGACAACAAAGGTACAGGTAGGAGGGGCTGTGAGGAATGCTAAAGGAAGTATTATCAAAATTTGTGTAATAAATTGGTTGCTGTCAAAAAGTCGAAGAGGGAGTCTGTGTCAAAGGTGGGGCCGTCAGCGAGGAGTGAAGATAAAGTAAGGGCGTTAGAGCGGTGACGACGTCGGTGGTAAATTCTGCGTGCTCACTGAAAGACAGGACAGTCCAACAGAATATGACAAACCGAAATTGGAACCTGACAAGTCTCAAAGAGTGGGACAGAGCCTCTCCATGAAATACCTATGAGTAAGACGGGTGTGTCTGATGCGAAAACGAGAGAGCATAGTCTCCCAGCCTCTGCATCGATGGTAAGAAGGTGGCCAGAAACCTAAACTTGGTTTGATAGAATGTAATTTGTAATTAGTCATATTACACCAACAGTTGCAAAGATGGCTAGAGATTACAGCAAAATAGTCTGAGAATGGAAGACCTATATATGAAAGTGGGAGGTCATGTACTGCTGACCTCGCAGCAGAGTCTGCCTGCTCATTGCCCTAAACGTCAACATGACAAGGGTCCCAACAGAAAACAATATCTTTGTTTTTGCTGGAAATTCGGCTTAACTAAAATTGTATACAAAGAACTAGGGGGATGAGGTGAATCAAATTTCTGAATAGCTTGCAAAGCACTTAGAGAATCCGAGACTGCTACAAATGTCAAGGCAGGCGTAGATGCAATACAGTTAACTGCAATGAGAATTGCATATAATTCAGCTGTAAAAATGCTAGCTGAGTCTAATAAATGCCCTTGCACTACGCTGTCCGGAAACACTGCTGCAAACCTGACACCATCAGAGAATTTAGAACCATCAGTGTACACTGCGACGGCATGAGAATGAGACCGGAAGTGGTTAAGAAAAAGATAGTGAGAAGCAACTGTAGGTAATTGGGCTTTTGCGCACGGCAGTGGGGAAGAACAGACACAAACTGTCGGAACCTCCCAGGGAGGAAGGACAAAGTTAGATGCAACTGAAGAGAAGACAAGAGCGAGTGAAGATGAAGAGAGTAAATAGGGGCGGCAAACAAATAATGGACCTCTATTAACGTCCGTTACTGTCCTGTATGTAGAAGGATTGCGAAAGTTATGACAGCGGACAAAATAGAGGATGCAATGAAAGTAATTTGGTGTTTTTTAGCACTAAAAAATTTAAACACACGAGTAGTGGACCAATGGGAAACACAGCTGACAGCATTCTGGAGAGAGGCTGCTACTAGGTGACAGTCACCGCCTGCACAAGCTATAGCGAAGTCAACATAGTGATGACCAAATATTAGATGGGAAAACAGATGCTAAATCATTTATAGCAAGGAGAAAAAGAGTGGTGCTCAGGACACATCCCTGAGGGACACCAACTTGGACAAAGTCCTGGGAATGGAAATTATTAACACGAACACGGAAATGTCTCTCAGATAAGTTTTTAAGGAAAAATGGCAGATTGCCTCGCAGGCCTAAGGAGTGAGCTTGGGCCATCATATGATATCTCCAAGTTGCGTCATATGCCTTCTCAAGATAGAAAAAGATGGCGATAACAGAGTGGTTACTAATAAAGGCATTGCTAACATACGTATCTAAGCGGAGTAAGGGGATCGACAGTAGAGCAGCACTTATGAAAGCCATATTGACTAGGGGAGAGACTATTGTGTCTCTAAATACCACAACAGACGTCTATTTACCAGACGTTCCATCACCTTACAAACTGCACTGGTAAGAGCAATGGGACGATATTGGGAGGTATCATGACCCGAAGTACCTGGATACGAAAAGGCAAAACAATGGCAGATTTCCACAGCTGGGGAAGAATTGTTTGCAACCAAATAAGATTATAAAAACGTAGGACTGCAAGGGCTGACGGATGTAAATGTTGAAGGATATGAATAAGAATGGCGTCAGGTCCAGCTGCCGACGATCGGCTAGCGGAAAGTGTTGACTCCAGTTCTAAAAGCGTAAAAAACACATTGTAAGACTCTTCTCTGCTAGAAGAAAAGTCTAAGGGCTGTAACTCTGGCAGATTTGGAGGAAAGAAATGAGGGCCATAGACAGAGCTCTTGAGAGATACGGATAAGGTGATTTCCAATTTCTGTGGCAACTTCAAGAGGGTTTGCAATGGTGACATCGGCAACCTTAAGAATGGGAGCCGGATCTGGAGAGTATTTCCCACTCAAGTTTCCGTACTTTTTTCCAGACTGCACACAGGACGCTGGAATGACGATAGAAACATAGTCCTGCCAACAAGTGCATTTAGCTTCACAGATGACATGGCGGGCGACTGCTCTCGCCAGCTTAAAATCAAGGAGTCGGTCTATGGTACTATTGTAACGATATCGGCCCCATGCAGCACGTTTCAAACGTACTGCACGAGCACAAACAGGAGACCACTAAGGTACGCATTTCTGAGAATACCTCCATCGTCCATGGAGGTAAGAAGAGAAAGACTGTGAGCTTGGCCAGCACTGTGTACCACGACGATGCGTGCACCACTGTTAAGAGCAGGAAATGAAATATTTTGACCAAGATGGCACAGGAGTGCCTTGCTGATGCTATTTCAGATAGTGAAGGTTGTTGGTTGCAGGGTGAAAAACTTAGTCCATTGTGTACTTTGAAATGTAGTGTGTAAGGGAGCAAGTGTCGTCTTGGTCTTTTCTGGGAAGAGTGAGAGGTAATCGTAAGTAAGTTTATTCAGGTATACACAAATACAGTTACATAGATTATCATACACAGTAGCATATGTGTAGAGAACCTAGGATAACCCATAAAAGTCAGACAGTGACTTATTTCCATTGGGAAATAAGTCCATTAAGTCTATAGGGAAATCAGAGCAGTGTCATCTGTTAATGGTCGTGGTCGTTTAGGAGTGGGACTGGAGGTGGTCCATCCTGAGATGGGTGGGCAATATGAAAATCATCACACCGTAGTGGGAGAAGCCGGAAGCATGGTCAAAGACGTGAGGAGGTTGGATGTATCAAAGGAGTCAGGCAGAACCTTGATATCAGGAGCAGGCAATGAAATGTTATCTGAAGAAGGTACCAGGGCGTTAGAAATGTCCGTGGGAACTCAATGGTTAGGTCACATTTTTCTGTTTTTCCGAAAAAAGAAAAAGAAAAAAAAGTAAAAAAGGGGGAACCAAGGAGGGATAGTTCCAAAGAGGAATGAAATGTTTTCCCTCTGCTCCCAAGAGGACTTCAGTGCAGCCAGCAGTGCAGATGCGGCAGGGAACCTGTGTCATACCCTATCCTTCATGCCAGTAAACCAGCAGTCCAGGATAACAACCTCACATATACCGAACCACCTCGGCATAGCTCCTTCGGGCACCACCTCCCGGAATCTGACAGGCAGCCTCCAGAGACACACCCTTCAACTAAAAGACACCTGAAGCCTCACACCAGGAGACTGAAGGGGGGTCGGGACAGACCCATATGATCCAGATTCCACGGAAACTACACCACCACCAAGGACTTCAATGAAATAGGATGGACCATGGTACCCTTTCCCCGGAACCCTTCCCTAGGAACAAGAGTGCCTGAGGGGAGGACACCAAAGGCTGAAAACAGGAAAGGGAGAGAGAGAGATGGGGAGAGGAGAGGGATGAGGAGAGGGAGAGGGAAGGAATAGGATGGATGGAATAGGGAAGGGGGATTGGGGAGTACTTAGGTTCGGTTGGAGGAAGAAGACCAAAAGATCCAATTCTTCAAACCAAAAGCCTCTTCACCTCGCCAAAGAGCCTCCCCCTTGAAGAGGGGACAATACTTTAAACAAGAGAGCACAAGCAATTTGAACTGAGTCACCACTGGTACTATTTCCCTTGTTTTGAAAGTTCTTATTTTCTATCCCGTCATCTTGCTGGCTGTCAGAATATTTGCCTTATTGTGTTCTTCGAAAGAAAGGCCAGCCGACATTACTCCAAGGTCTTTCACGTGTTTCTTTCGTTCTGTTTAATGATCTTGGGTTTTGTACATTGTTTTGATTTCTTCATTCTTTCCATATGTAAGCAGCTGGAACTACTCACCACTGTTTACATCTTATTTCAGTTTTTCCGTTTCTTCTACCGAGGTGATTGCCATGTTTATTTATGGTATTTGCAAATGATACAAAACTGTGACGAGTGTTTTTATCTGTCTGCTATGAGAATTAGAAACAGGAGAGGTGCCAGTACAGTGCCTTGGGGAAATGAGCTTTTTATTTTACTAATGCCGAATTTTGCTCTGTTTACTACCACACTTTGTATTGTCTGTGTCACAAAGTTGAATATCCATTTGCGTACTTTCCCCATTATACTCATCACCCTCAGTTTGTGTAGAATCACGTCATGATCATAATCGCATTGACCAAATGCCTCTGGCTAAACCACATCTGTGTTTTGATGTTCTTTAAGCGCCTCCGTAACTTTGTCATAGTCTTTGAGCAGATGTGACGAGGCCTGATCTCCCGTCCTGGCTTGGGGTGTGCCAAAAAAACAAAGTGTAATTTGGAGTCTCATCGTTCTTGCAAAGACTTTTATGATGTGCTGTTAGGTTTTCTGGTCTGCAATGCCGTGGCTAGCGCTCAGCTGCCTCCATTATGCAAAGGAGCCGCCATGTGTACGCCATGTTTCTTGAAACCTTGAGTGTTCTGAGGTACACTCCTGCGAGTGATTGTATTATTGTTTATGCCACTGACTTCATTACTGACTTCATGATTAGCTAGCTTACTGACTTCAGGGTTAGCTTACTGACTTCAGGGTTAGCTTACTGACTTCACGGTTAGCTTACTGACTTCAGGGTTAGCTTACTGACTTTAGGGTTAGCTTACTGACTTCAGGGTTAGCTTACTGACTTCAGGGTTAGCTTACTGACTTCAGGGTTAGCTTACTGACTTCAGGGTTAGCTTACTGACTTCAGGGTTAGCTTATTGACTTCAGGGTTAGCTTACTGACTTCAGGGTTAGCTTACTGACTTCAGGGTTAGCTTACTAACTTTAGGGTTAGCTTACTGACTTCAGGGTTAGCTTACTGACTTCAGGGTTAGCTTACTGACTTCAGGGTTAGCTTACTGACTTCACAGCATGTTTTTCACTGGTTGACCTCACCTTACTCTACACTTTGACGTCAAGCCTCATCAAGAGGTGAGACAACTGACAACTTGGTGTTGTCGTCCTCAGAGAACCATCGTTCTGCCTGGAGCTGGAGGACGACGAGTACCCCAAGACCGAGGCTGAGTACATGCTGCTCCTCAACGCTAAGATCGCAGAGGCCCACGAGCGTCAGCTGCTGCCCCTCAAGGAGGACCTGGCCGACTGGCTCTCGAAGCTGCTTGGTGAGTACCCCCCCAAATCATCATTCAAGTACCCTTAAGCCATCTTGTGCACTCTGAGTACCTCGGTCAATACTACATTTGCCTTAAAATCATTTTGTGTACTCTGAGTAACTCATTCACTATTTGCCTCTCCATCCTATGTACTCTGTATTAAAACCAAAAGAAATCACCATAATAGCCTAGCATCATATATGATTACTTAAGTCTTTGGAGTAAGTCACAATGGCACTTGCTGAGGAGTTTCGTCCATCTATTCATATATATTCAATCTATTCATATATATTTGGATTGATGAATGTCTCAGGTGGGCGAAAAACGTCCTCTCAAAATGCCATAAGCTACATACTGCGTCTTACTCACACACTTGACGGTATAGTCTACCTTTGGTAAACAAAGATGATCTTACAAATGAGAAGACATCGGTTATTAGCGCCTCGTCACGGTCAAATGCAATGTTTGCAGCTTTCACAGAGACCCATGTTAAAGACTACCTTTACAGCGATTGGTGGGTACCTGGGTACTGTCTACTTAGACGCAGCTGGTAGAACTGGCAAAACCTGGGGCAGGGAATTGTTCTGAATGTCAGAGTCACTCATTTGCACTAAGTTACTTAACTTCACAAATGATGTAGTTGAAGTTTTGCATTTGAAACTCAGAAAGTTGTGTTGTATTTATATATTAACCACAGGATACAACTTCCCTGCAGTTTAAATACTATCTTAAAAAACTTTTAAATTTAGCTTCAAATATCTTGTTGCGTGTCGATTTCAATTTACATCTAAAATGAAAGTATGTTGCACAGGCTATAATAGCAAAAAAAAAAAAAATCCCAGGAGCTAGTTCAGATGAACAGCCTAACATAATTGAATTATTAAGACTCTGCAATAAATTCATCCTAAGGTAGTAAGTAAATAGCGGAACCGACCAGGCTAGAAAATACAGAGTTTGTTATATTCAACAAATTCGGATCACAATCTAATCGAGGGTCAGACCTGCACACACTGGTCCTGAAGAACAAAACAATCATGTATTCAACAAATTCAACAATAAGGACATCAACGAGATCCATTAAGATGGGTTAGATTCAAAGGCACTAGAAGTCTCCTCCATAAACACCATTACGAAAAAAGAGAGAAGACTTAAGTTAGAGAGAGAGAGAGGCTTTCCCTCCACAGGCAAAGAAAATGGATCACAAACTTCCCGAAGACCTCAGACTTTCTGCTGAACGAAAAGTCTGACTGGTTATGGAAAGGAAAAAAGTCGAGCAGAAATTGAATGCCTCCGAGTCCAGGAAAGAAAAAAAATTGATAGTGAAAGAAGTCAAAATTACGTTTTCCCAAATGCAAATCCAGGACAAAAACCACATTTAGTATCGCATCCTTACTTACAGATGGAACCTACAACGGCGATAACTAGGAAATGAGTGAAATACCGAAGTCACAATACCTCCGTTCAGTGAGCCATTAATCAATTAAAAGATTAGTAACCCAAATGAGTTTTTCATTCACATGACTCGAAATGCTGCCGACATCTCCAAATTTTTCTCAAGTAATCCGAATTTCAATTCTAAAAATGCCGCTGATACCTTGCTCCTGCATTCTCCTTCAGACCTACACTCCTGCAACTTCATATCGATCAAAAAATCCAAGAAATCATTATCACATGCTTTAAATATACTACGGAAACAAACCTATACACAGATGTCAACCCAAAGTCATTCCGCTGACACAGCCCCATTCCATAAAAGTGTCAGCAAAGTAACTGCAGAAATATATTAACACTAACAACGCTCACGTCACATTATCAAAATCTTTGAACGGGTCCTAAGAAGCAAGACTGCCAGTCACCATGGACACACAACAATTGCACAACCCAGGGCAGCATGGGTTTTAGACCATGTAGCTCCTGCCATTCACAACTGCTAGACCATTACATGTTTTTTAGAAACTCTAGAAGACAAAATAAATGCAAATGCATTATACGCAGATTTTGCCAAAGCCTTCGACAACTGGGACTGGTGCAATGAGGCACAAAATGAAGGCACAAGGAATAACTGAATTATCTTAACATTCACGGGAACAGGGTTCACTCTCAGGGTTCACGGGAACAGGGTTCACTCAGGGTTCACGAGAACACGGTACACCCTCAGGGTTCACGGGAACACGGTACACTCTCAGGGTTCATACAGAACCTGTGGTAGAGGAATCAATGAGATTATATCTCACTTGAGTATATATTGTCCAGACATACACAACATATACACACCGAGAGCAGCTCTCAAATTTTTCATGACTGATTATGTATTTACGGCCACTCAAAATATCCTGAACTGGGGGTCGCTCCTCCAGCTGCAGGAATAACTGGTGGTCGCTCCTCCAGCTGCAGGAATAACTGGGGGTCGCTCCTCCAGCTGCAGGAATAACTGGTGGTCGCTCCTCCAGCTGCAGGAATAACTGGTGGTCGCTCCTCCAGCTGCAGGAATAACTGGGGGTCGCTCCTCCAGCTGCAGGAATAACTGGGGGTCGCTCCTCCAGCTGCAGGAATAACTGGTGGTCGCTCCTCCAGCTGCAGGAATAACTGGTGGTCGCTCCTCCAGCTGCAGGAATAACTGGGGTCGCTCCTCCAGCTGCAGGAATAACTGGGGTCACTCCTCCAGCTGCAGGAATAACTGGGGGTCGCTCCTCAAGCTGCAGGAATAACTGGGGGTCGCTCCTCCAGCTGCAGGAATAACTGGGGGTCGCTCCTCCAGCTGCAGGAATAACTGGTGGTCGCTCCTCCAGCTGCAGGAATAACTAGGGGGAGGTGTTCACATGGACACTGAACTTCAAAACATAGAAAGTTTGAAAATAAATAATGAACATTGTGAACCTGGGGATTGAACGCACAAAAAGTTGAGTTTTCTGAGACATAATAAAGAAAGCTTTACCGAGGTGACGTTCAGCTGTCTGCTGGTCATACTGAGGTGACGTTCAGCTTTCTGCTGGTCATACTGAGGTGACGTTCAGCTGTCTGCTGGTCATAATGAGGTGACGTTCAGCTTTCTGCTGGTCATACTGAGGTGACGTTCAGCTGGTCATACTGAGGTGACGTTCAGCTTTCTGCTGGTCATACTGAGGTGACGTTCAGCTGTCTGCTGGTCATACTGAGGTGACGTTCAGCTGTCTGCTGGTCATAATGAGGTGACCTGCAGCTGTCTGCTGGTCATAATGAGGTGACGCGCAGCTGTCTGCTGGTCATACTGAGGTGACGTTCAGCTGGTCATACTGAGGTGACATTCAGCTGTCTGCTGGTCATACTGAGGTGACGTTCAGCTGTCTGCTGGTCATACTGAGGTGACGTTCAGCTGTCTGCTGGTCATACTGAGGTGACGTTCAGCTGTCTGCTGGTCATAATGAGGTGACCTGCAGCTGTCTGCTGGTCATACTGAGGTGACCTGCAGCTGTCTGCTGGTCATGCTGAGGTGACCTGCAGCTGTCTGCTGGTCATGCTGAGGTGACCTGCAGCTGTCTGCTGGTCATGCTGAGGTGACCTGCAGCTGTCTGCTGGTCATGCTGAGGTGACCTGCAGCTGTCTGCTGGTCATGCTGAGGTGACCTTCAGCTGTCTGCTGGTCATGCTGAGGAGACCTACAGCTGTCTGCTGGTCATGCTGAGGTGACCTGCAGCTGTCTGCTGGTCATGCTGAGGTGACCTGCAGCTGTCTGCTGTTCATGCTGAGGTGACCTTCAGCTGTCTGCTGGTCATGCTGAGGAGACCTACAGCTGTCTGCTGGTCATGCTGAGGTGTCCTGCAGCTGTCTGCTGGTCATGCTGAGGTGGCCTGCAGCTGGCTGGTCATACTGATTTAACGTGCAACTGTCTGCTGCTTATACTGAGGTGACCTGCAGCTGTCTGCTGGTCATACTGAGGTGACCTGCAGCTGTTCATATTAAGGTGACCTGCAGCTGTCTGCTGGAAATACTGAGGTGACCTGCAGCTGTCTGCTGGAAATACTGAGGTGACCTGCAGCTGTCTGCTGGTCATACTGAAATGACGTGCAGCTGTCTGTAGGCAGCAGCGTCCTGAGTGTCTGGTGCTCCTGCAGGCAGCAGCGTCCTGAGTGTCTGGTGCTCCTGCAGGCAGCAGCGTCCTGAGTGTCTGGTACTCCTGCAGGCAGCAGCGTCCTGAGTGTCTGGTACTCCTGCAGGCAGCAGCGTCCTGAGTGGTGTTCCTGCAGGCAACATCAACACCCTCCAGACCATGGTCTGGATGGTGTTGCTGCTGTGGGACCATGGTCTGGAAGGTGTTGCTGCTGTGGGACCATTGTCTGGATGGTGTTGCTGCTGTGGGACCATGGTCTGGATGGTGTTGCTGCTGTGGGACCATTGTCTGGATGGTGTTGCTGCTGTGGGACCATGGTCTGGATGGTGTTGCTGCTGTGGGACCATGGTCTGGATGGTGTTGCTGCTGTGGGACCATGGTCTGGAAGGTGTTGCTGCTGTGGGACCATGGTCTGGAAGGTGTTGCTGCTGTGGGACCATGGTCTGGATGGTGTTGCTGCTGTGGGACCATGGTCTGGATGGTGTTGCTGCTGTGGGACCATGGTCTGGAAGGCGTTGCTGCTGTGGGACCATGGTCTGGAAGGTGTTGCTGCTGTGGGACCATGGTCTGGATGGTGTTGCTGCTGTGGGACCATGGTCTGGATGGTGTTGCTGCTGTGGGACAATGGTCTGGATGGTGTTGCTGCTGTGGGACCATGGTCTGGAAGGTGTTGCTGCTGTGGGACCATGGTCTGGATGGTGTTGCTGCTGTGGGACCATGGTCTGGATGGTGTTGCTGCTGTGGGACCATGGTCTGGATGGTGTTGCTGCTGTGGGACCATGGTCTGGATGGTGTTGCTGCTGTGGGACCATGGTCTGGAAGGTGTTGCTGCTGTGGGACCATGGTCTGGATGGTGTTGCCGCTGTGGGACCATGGTCTGGATGGTGTTGCTGCTGTGGGACCATGGTCTGGATGGTGTTGCTGCTGTGGGACCATGGTCTGGATGATAGAGCGCCAGTTCATTAAGACCTCGATGCCAGCCCGGGTACAAGATCTGAGTGTGACTGATGGGAGATGAGGTGTGTCTGATTAACAGAAAGGTCAGACATTCAGGGCGCTACTTGAAGGAAACACCACTCAGGACACTGCTGCAGGACCGCTCAGGACGTTGTCTGTATGGACACCAGGCACTCAGGTCGCTGCCTGCAGGAACACCAGACACTCAGGGCACTGCTGCCTGCAGGAACACCAAACACTTAGGACGCTGCTGCCTGCAGGAACACCAGACACTCAGAACGCTGCTGCCTGCAGGAACACCAAACACTTAGGACGCTGCTGCCTACAGGAACACCAGACACTCAGGACGCTGCTGCCTGCAGGAACACCAGACACTCAGGACGCTGCTGCCTGCAGGAGCACCAGACACTCAGAACGCTGCTGCCTGCAGGAACACCAGACACTCAGGACGCTGCTGCCTGCAGGAACACCAGACACTCAGGACGCTGCTGCCTGCAGGAACACCAGACACTCAGAACGCTGCTGCCTGCAGGAGCACCAGACACTCAGAACGCTGCTGCCTGCAGGAACACCAGACACTCAGGACGCTGCTGCCTGCAGGAACACCAGACACTCAGGACGCTGCTGCCTGCAGGAACACCAGACACTCAGGACGCTGCTGCCTGCAGGAACACCAGACACTCAGGACGCTGCTGCCTGCAGGAACACCAGACACTCAGGACGCTGCTGCCTGCAGGAACACCAGACACTCAGGACGCTGCTGCCTGCAGGAACACCAGACACTCAGGACGCTGCTGCCTGCAGGAACACCAGACACTCAGGACGCTGCTGCCTGCAGGAACACCAGACACTCAGGACGCTGCTGCCTGCAGGAACACCAGACACTCAGGACGCTGCTGCCTGCAGGAACACCAGACACTGAGGACGCTGCTGCCTGCAGGAACACCAGGCACTCAGGACGCTGCTGCCTGCAGGAACACCAGACACTCAGGACGCTGCTGCCTGCAGGAACACCAGACACTCAGAACGCTGCTGCCTGCAGGAACACCAGACACTCAGGACGCTGCTGCCTGCAGGAACACCAGACACTCAGACGCTGCTGCCTGCAGGAACACCAGACACTCAGGACGCTGCTGCCTGCAGGAACACCAGACACTCAGGACGCTGCTGCCTGCAGGAACACCAGACACTCAGGACGCTGCTGCCTGCAGGAACACCAGACACTCAGGACGCTGCTGCCTGCAGGAACACCAGACACTCAGGACGCTGCTGCCTGCAGGAACACCAGACACTCAGGACGCTGCTGCCTGCAGGAACACCAGACACTCAGGACGCTGCTGCCTGCAGGAACACCAGACACTCAGAACGCTGCTGCCTGCAGGAACACCAGACACTCAGGACGCTGCTGCCTGCAGGAACACCGCCAGGAGCCTCATCTCTGCACTAAGTCAAGAATACATTATCACAGAGTCTTGATCTCCCTTTTTTTCCCAATCATTCCTCCTCCTTTCTCTTATTTCATGTCCCCTTCCATCCTTTTTCTCTCATAACTGGCATTTCCGTCTTCTCCCCCCCCCCTCTCTATCTCTCTCTCTCTCTCTCTCTCTCTCTCTCTCTCTCTCTCTCTCTCTTCTCTCTCTTCATGACGTTCATCTGGCTCTTTCATCCTTTCTCTAATCATCTTCCCTCACCGTTCTTTCATACGCATCACATCAATTTCTCCCTTCACCCTCAACCTTGACCTTCTCCTCCGCCCTTCCCCCTTCCCCTCTCCCTCCCTGTCCCCTCCCCAGTAGCAAGTCTGGAGGTAGCAAGTCTGGAGGTAGCAAGTCTGGAGGTAGCAAGTCTGGAGGTAGCAAGTCTGGAGGTAGCAAGTCTGGAGGTAGCAAGTCTGGAGGTAGCAAGTCTGGAGGTAGCAAGTCTGGAGGTAGCAAGTCTGGAGGTAGCAAGTCTGGAGGTAGCTAGCCTTGCCTCTCATTCACCAACATCTAAAGATTCTTGCTAACATGCTAGTACCTCTTCCTGTATACTTCCAACTCTGAACTCCCTTTCTCATTGCTTAACTGTTAGTAATATCGCAAATAATATACACTGATGGATCTAAGCAGGAGTCTACTGACAGTGCTGCTCTGCTCTTGTTGTCACCTCCAGCAGGAGTCTACTGACAGTGCTGCATCTGCTCTTGTTGTCACCTCCAGCAGGAGTCTACTGACAGTGCTGCATCTGCTCTTGTTGTCACCTCCAGCAGGAGTCTACTGACAGTGCTGCATCTGCTCTTGTTGTCACCTCCAGCAGGAGTCTACTGACAGTGCTGCATCTGCTCTTGTTGTCACCTCCAGCAGGAGTCTACTGACAGTGCTGGATCTGCTCTTGTTGTCACCTCCAGCAGGAGTCTACTGACAGTGCTGCATCTGCTCTTGTTGTCACCTCCAGCAGGAGTCTACTGACAGTGCTGCATCTGCTCTTGTTGTCACCTCCAGCAGGAGTCTACTGACAGTGCTGCATCTGCTCTTGTTGTCACCTCCAGCAGGAGTCTACTGACAGTGCTGCATCTGCTCTTGTTGTCACCTCCAGCAGGAGTCTACTGACAGTGCCGCATCTACTCTTGCTGTCACCTCCAGCAGGAGTCTACTGACAGTGCTGCATCTGCTCTTGTTGTCACCTCCAGCAGGAGTCTACTGACGGTGCTGCATCTGCTCTTGTTGTCACCTCCAGCAGGAGTCTACTGACAGTGCTGCATCTGCTCTTGTTGTCACCTCCAGCAGGAGTCTACTGACAGTGCTCCATCTGCTCCTGTTGTCACCTCCAGCAGGAGTCTACTGACAGCTGCTTTTCCTTTTTCTCTGCTCTTGTCTGTCTGACCTCCAGCAGGAGTCTACTGACAGTGCTGCATCTGCTCTTGTTGTCACCTCCAGCAGGAGTCTACTGACAGTGCTGCATCTGCTCCTGTTGTCACCTCCAGCAGGAGTCTACTGACAGTGCTGCTCTGCTCTTGTTGTCACCTCCAGCAGGAGTCTACTGACAGTGCTGATCTGCTCTTGTTGTCACCTCCAGCAGGAGTCTACTGACAGTGCTGCATCTGCTCTTGTTGTCACCTCCAGCAGGAGTCTACTGACAGTGCTGCATCTGCTCTTGTTGTCACCTCCAGCAGGAGTCTACTGACAGTGCTGCATCTGCTCTTGTTGTCACCTCCAGCAGGAGTCTACTGACAGTGCTGCATCTCTCTTGCTTTTCACCTCCAGCAGGAGTCTACTGACAGTGCTGCATCTGCTCTTGTTGTCACCTCCAGCAGGAGTCTACTGACAGTGCTGCATCTGCTCTTGTTGTCACCTCCAGCAGGAGTCTACTGACAGGACTGCATCTGCTCTTGTTGTCACCTCCAGCAGGAGTCTACTGACAGTGCTGCATCTGCTCTTGTTGTCACCTCCAGCAGGAGTCTACTGACGGTGCTGCATCTGCTCTTGTTGTCACCTCCAGCAGGAGTCTACTGACAGTGCTGCATCTGCTCTTGTTGTCACCTCTGTTGCTACCTTTCTAGATACTAACACCAGCAACCATGTTGAGTTGGTCATAAGAATTAACAACTGGTCGTCTACACTGTCAACATTGTACTGAGAATAAAGTCAACTTATGACTCAGAGCGCGAGTCTGGTTATTTCTGCTTCCGTGTCATCTATATTCCTGATATACTCAAAATCATAGAATAATCTATTAATGTATAATTTTATGGATCCCATCACGAACTAAATTACCATGGATGCCGCAGTGGGAGGCACACTGCCATGGCTGCCCCAGTGGGACGCACACTGCCATGGATGCCACAGTGGGACGCACACTGCCATGGCTGCCACAGTGGGACGCACACTGCCATGGCTATCACAGTGGGGCGCACACTGCCATGGCTACCACAGTGGGACGCACTCTGACATAGGTGTGTGGAGGTCGTAATAAGTTTCCACAGTAATGTTTTACCACGACTCAGGAAATATTAATAACACGATTGTAAACAAACCAGGGAACGGATGGGGCTTCAACCCATGGCGAGTGAGTCCTTAAACTCCAGGCCAGTGCGTTAACCACTGGGCCAGCTGGACCAGACCATGGTTTAAGCCCCACCCGGTCCGTGAACTGTTTTACCACCAAGGGTGAACCCGATTACCTAAATTCTCAAAATATGTTCAAGGTGAAAGATTAAACAAAGACTGTGATTAACAGTGGTTTATTATGTATCTATTGAGAGTTAATGTTTACTAGTGATCTGCCTCACATCTCAAATACTTAGTATTGTGAATTTACAATAAGTGAATATATAATTTATACACTATGTATACCGTGGGGAACGTACGAGGTACATATGCAATACATGAGATCACAGGATCCAAATAACTACAACAACCATTACCAGGCTCTCGTTGGTCAGCACCATTACCAGGCTCTCGTTGGTCAGCACCATTACCAGGCTCTCGTTGGTCAGCACCATTACCAGGCTCGCGTTGGTCAGCACCATTACCAGCCTCGCGTTGGTCAGCACCATTACCAGGCTCTCGTTGGTCAGCACCATTACCAGGCTCTCGTTGGTCAGCACCATTACCAGGCTCTCGTTGGTCAGCACCATTACCAGGCTCGCGTTGGTCAGCAACATTACCAGGCTCTCGTTGGTCAGCACCATTACCAGGCTCGCGTTGGTCAGCACCATTACCAGGCTCGCGTTGGTCAGCACCATTACCAGCCTCGCGTTGGTCAGCACCATTACCAACCTCGCGTTGGTCAGCACCATTACCAGGCTCTCGTTGGTCAGCACCATTACCAGGCTCTCGTTGGTCAGCAACATTACCAGGCTCTCGTTGGTCAGCACCATTACCAGGCTCTCGTTGGTCAGCACCATTACCAGGCTCTCGTTGGTCAGCACCATTACCAGGCTCTCGTTGGTCAGCACCATTACCAGGCTCGCGTTGGTCAGCACCATTACCAGCCTCGCGTTGGTCAGCACCATTACCAACCTCGCGTTGGTCAGCACCATTACCAGGCTCTCGTTGGTCAGCACCATTACCAGGCTCGCGTTGGTCAGCACCATTACCAGCCTCGCGTTGGTCAGCACCATTACCAACCTCGCGTTGGTCAGCACCATTACCAGGCTCTCGTTGGTCAGCACCATTACCAGGCTCTCGTTGGTCAGCACCATTACCAGGCTCTCGTTGGTCAGCACCATTACCAGGCTCGCGTTGGTCAGCACATTACCAGGCTCTCGTTGGTCAGCACCATTACCAGGCTCGCGTTGGTCAGCACCATTACCAGCCTCGCGTTGGTCAGCACCATTACCAGGCTCTCGTTGGTCAGCACCATTACCAGGCTCTCGTTGGTCAGCACCATTACCAGGCTCTCGTTGGTCAGCACCATTACCAGGCTCGCGTTGGTCAGCAACATTACCAGGCTCTCGTTGGTCAGCACCATTACCAGGCTCGCGTTGGTCAGCACCATTACCAGCCTCGCGTTGGTCAGCACCATTACCAACCTCGCGTTGGTCAGCACCATTACCAGGCTCTCGTTGGTCAGCACCATTACCAGGCTCTCGTTGGTCAGCACCATTACCAACCTCGCGTTGGTCAGCACCATTACCAACCTCGCGTTGGTCAGCACCATTACCAACCTCGCGTTGGTCAGCACCATTACCAACTTCGCGTTGGTCAGCACCATTACCAACCTCGCGTTGGTCAGCACCATTACCAACCTCGCGTTGGTCAGCACCATTACCAACCTCGCGTTGGTCAGCACCATTACCAACCTCGCGTTGGTCAGCACCATTACCAACGCTAGCAAACACGGTACAGCAACAGCGACCATCAGACACCCTAAACCGGACACACAACTCATAAAACCAAAGCAACCTCCCATGTACAATGCTGGGCAGTGTAAGTCCCATGTGTCCTGACAGTGACGGTGCACACATAGCCAACGTAGAATTTTCTAAGAGCTCAGGTCTGGTCAGAAAGACATGACACGAATGATTTGCAACCATCCACAAGACATACACACCCTTCGTAAGATCCTTTAGAGATATGACCAGCGTATACACTCTCTGGCTGGCTCACCTTGGGAGATATGACCAGCGTATACACTCTCTGGCTGGCTCACCTTGGGAGATATGACCAGCGTATACACTCTCTGGCTGGCTCACCTCGGGAGATATGACCAGCGTATACACTCTCTGGCTGGCTCACCTTGGGAGATATGCCAGGATATACAGAGCCACATAAGAACACCTCGAAGCGAAAATAAGAGAAAAAATCAGCCAGCAGTAGCAGCATGTCCACTCTTAATTATAATATACGACAGAGAACCCTCCAGCCTAGGTAATTTCCACGGAGTATTCTGATGTTGGTGGCGTTAGTGAACGATATTTACAGAAAGTCTTCGCTCACATTTAAAAGTATAGTTAAATGGTGTCATACAAGTGAGGCAGGTGAGTCAACATGGCAGGCACGGTCAGTGGAACCTTTAAGTAGGCACAGTAAGTGGTGGCACTATGGCAGAGACGTTCAGTGGCACTGTGAAGGAGGCACAGTAACGTGGAATTGATGCTGCTGGTGGCACTGGGACCAATGGTGCCACTTCTCAAACCTTTCCTTCCTTCTTATCCTTCATCTTCCTTCCCCACTTCCTCTTTCTTCCTCTCATCTTTCAACCTTTTTTTTTCCTCCTCTCTCCTTCCTGTTCCATTTTTTTTCATTCCACTTTCTCCAGTCTTGTCTGACTGCATTGTGCCTTTCCCAGCACCGAGACACATGAGAGGTTTTTATGTGGACTCTCACTCTCCCACTCTCACTCACTCTCCCACTCTCACTCTCCCACTCTCACTCTCCCACTCTCACTCTCACTCTCCCACTCTCACTCTCCCACTCTCACTCTCACTCTCCCACTCTCAGACGACAATTAGAGAGGGTAGGAGGTATAATATAATACACATTGGTAGGTGGACGTGTGAAGGGGCAGGAGTTTTTTTTATATATAAGCGACTGATGCGTCTGATTTTTACTTAGTGGTAGACGCATTAGTATTATTATTATTATAATCAAATAGAAGCGCTAAACCACAGGGGTAGACGCAGCAGCAAGACAGTAAGAGAAAAATAAGAGTACACGAAGAACGGTGCCACTGGGTTCAAGAAAAAGGAACTTAGATGAATTTAGGGAACGAGTGCTTTGTGATAAGGAGTATTTGGAGAAGACGGCGACGAAGAGTTAAAAATATTAATGAAGGAATGGGTGAGGTATTTACGGTAAAATTTGCTGAGAATAAGAAAATTTTGGAACGAAGTTAAAAAAAAGGGGGGGGGGAAGAAAACCTCGGTGGCAAATGGACTTGTCTGTTAAAGAGTGAAAATGGTGGAGTGCTGGGTAAGAAAGTTGGGCTCTTAGAGACAGAGAAAATATTTCAAGTTGTCAAGTGTAGATAATGAAATAAAGAAAGATATTTGATGTATGGGACAGAGAAGACTGGGAGGTGTTAGTAGAAAGAAAAGTCTGCGTGAAACACTACATAGAGCAGACACCCATGTGAGGGAAGAGTACTCAGGTCATGTGTAAGCAGATGTCAGGTCAATTTCAAGCCTCGTGGAAGCGAGGTCACCTAACAGCAGTGTTGCGATGAGTGCTTGGCAAGGCATAGTCAAGAACCAGGTGAGACAAAGTGATGCTGTATCCACCTGCATCATGTTCACTAGTGCTAGAAACTGCACTAAGGTAAGTTTGTAAGCGCTGACACCTTAGTTCAGGTTCGGTCTCTAAATCATGAGCTGATCTTTGGCGCTCATGTGGATTATGCAAACACTGGTCTGGTCATCCCAGCTGCTGGCGTATTTGTCCTCACTTAACCAGGTTGATTGGTTTATCCCAGCTTCTCCCGCACGGAATACTGTTGACTCCAGCATCAGAAACATGGGGAGAAATATAGACTCGCCTTTTGGTAGGGACTTTTATGAAAGTATTGGCTGCCGTAGCCACGTTGATGTTGCCCCCTAGTGAGAGCCTAGGTAGTGTTGTTGGCTACGACACCACATGGAAAAAGGTGGTTCTGACATGTGGGATAGTCTGCGCCCTGCGTCTGGAGTCCTGGGAAAAGAGAGGGAAAGTGTAGTCAAGTAGAGTCTTGAGTGATGTACAGTAGGCGAATTCTTCGTAAAATTAAGAGCTGGGAATGTGGAGGGTCCTTAGCAAGAAATTAATAACCACTCCTCCTCAGTTCAAATGTCATGGTGAGAATGAAGTGTCAGATCATTATTAGAGGGTTTTCTGTACACTTTAAAAGAGAGTATCACTGCCCAGTGTCCTGCAGTCGAGGACGTCAAAGAAGGAAAGTTTGCCCTCACTCAAGTTCCACAGTGAACTTGATATAAGCATCGCAACTAAGTTGGTAAAGAGTGGAGGCCTGAAGTCTCGAGATTTTCCAAAAAATATGTTGGCTAGCAGGGCAACTAAGGAGGTTGTCTATAACCATGCCAGATCCTTATTTAAAGAAGCTGCCTTTTATCATAAGTCAAAGATGATGCCGAGTTCAATCAACTGTATAAAATCCTGACGAGGAAGGGGGAGGTTAGCGTCGTTAGTGATCTTCCGCAAAAATTTATGAATGACGGAGTCGGTGAGGACGTCGGTAAACACAGATATAATATCAAAGGAAGCCATGCACTAGTTTTTGGTGTTTATGCTGGGGACACGGGAGAGATGATCTCCAGAATGTTTACAATTTCCCGGAGTCGTTGTAACCCGGAATATACAATGAGCTTTGAAGAGATTGACAGCCAGTTTGTGCGGGTCACTGCCTATACGCTAAGTGATGGGGCATTGGGAGTGTACCTGGAGTCGCTTCTGGAGGTCAGTGCCCCCACGACCCGGTCCCACACCAAGTCTCCTGGTTGCTGGCCTGATCGAACAAGCTGTTAATGCCCGTCGCGCGACCTATGCACCACAACCCGGTTGATCAGGAACTCTTTTGAGGAATCGAGGAATCTGTCGAGTTCCCTCTTGAGGGCAACTAAGTATTGATAATCCTCTTATGCATACAGGGAGGGAGTTGAAGAGTCGTGATCCCTTGACACTTATCGAGTTCTCTCCTAGTGTGCTTATCGTTCCCAGCTTTTCATTGGAGGACGGCTTTAGCGCTCTCTGTTAGATGTTTCGAAGGGTCGTGTAAGCCAACATATTTATAGAAACCTAGACACAGGAGCATTCCACTCCGTCGTTTCAAACAACTTGATTTGGTCGTGGTATGTTGATAACCGTGCTCTTCTCAGCAGGATCAACACAGCTCTACCTTTGATATACCTTTGAAGAGTTTCGAGAGTTTCTACATCAAGTTGACCATGGAACTTGAGAGTGATGGCCAACTACCATTCCTTGACGTCCTCCTCTGCAGGAAAATCTGCAGGACACTCTGCAGGACACTCTGCAGGACACTCTGCAGGACACACAAAAACGACTCTCCTGCCTTCAGAGTGTGCAAGAAGACCATTAAATTAACAAGGACGACCTGGCACTTTTATTCTCACCACGACACTAGTACCAAAAGAACACTTTTATTCTCACCACGACACTAGTGCCAAGAGAACACTTTTATTCTCACCACGACACTAGTGCCAAGAGAACACTTTTATTCTCACCACGACACTAGTACCAAGAGAACGCTTTTATTCTCACCGCGACACTAGTACAAAGAGAACACTTTTATTCTCAACACGACACTAGTACCAAGAGAACACTTTTATTCTCACCACGACACTAGTACCAAGAGAGACACACCACTTTATTCTCACCACAGACACCTAGTAACCAAGAGAAACGCCTATCCCTTTATTCTCACCGCATGCCCACCTACAGTACCAAGAGAACACTTTTCTAAATTCACTTTATTCTCAACGCCCGACACTACGACACTAGTACCAAGAGAACACTTTTATTCTCACCACGACACTAGTACCAAGAGAACACTTTTATTCTCACCACGACACTAGTACCAAGAGAACACTTTTATTCTCACCACGACACTATTACCAAGAGAAGACTTTTATTCTCACCACGACACTATTACCAAGAGAAGACATTTATTCTCACCACGACACTAGTACCAAGAGAACACTTTTATTCTCACCACGGCACTATTACCAAGAGAAGACTTTTATTCTCACCACGACACTAGTACCAAGAGAACACTTTTATTCTCACCACGACACTATTACCAAGAGAACACTTTTATTCTCACCACGACACTAGTACCAAGAGAACACTTTTATTCTCACCACGACACTATTACCAAGAGAACACACTTATTCTCACCACGACACTAGTACCAAGAGAAGACTTTTATTCTCACCACGACACTAGTACCAAGAGAACACTTTTATTCTCACCACGGCACTAGTACCAAGAGGACACTTTTATTCTCACACGACACTAGTACCAAGAGAAGACTTGATTACCTTCAGGACATTCCCAAGGTACTTTGATTCTGACCACGACACTATTACAAGGAAAACTTATTTTTCACTTTCAGACATTGTAAAGGCTTTTATCTCCCCAAACGGCACTGGTATAGCCGATTTTATTCACCACGACACTATATCAGATAAATTTTATTCTATCCGACACTAGTACCAAGAGAACACTTTTATTCTCACCACGACACTATTACTAAGAGAACACTTTTATTCTCAACACGACACTAGTACCAAGAGAACACTTTTATTCTCAACACGACACTAGTACCAAGAGAACACTTTTATTCTCACCACGACACTAGTACCAAGAGAACACTTTTATTCTCACGACGACACTAGTACCAAGAGAACACTTTTATTCTCACCACGACACTATTACTAAGAGAACACTTTTATTCTCAACACAACACTAGTACCAAGAGAACACACTTATTCTCACCACGACACTAGTACCAAGAGGACACTTTTATTCTCAACACGACACTAGTACCAAGAGAAGACTTTTATTCTCATCACGACACTAGTACCAAGAGAACACTTTTATTCTCACCACGACACTATTACTAAGAGAACACTTTTATTCTCAACACGACACTAGTACCAAGAGAACACAGTTATTCTCACCACGACACTATTACTAAGAGAACACACTTATTCTCACCACGACACTAGTACCAAGAGGACACTTTTATTCTCAACACGACACTAGTACCAAGAGAACACTTTTATTCTCACCACGACACTAGTACCAAGAGAACACTTTTATTCTCACCACGACACTAGTACCAAGAGAAGACTGGTGATTACCTTCTTGTTAAGGACAGTTACAGAGTGTATGTTGATGCTGAGTCACGCTTAACACAGTTATAAAGTGAAAACTTATGCTGGGTCACGTTTCAGACATTTGTAATATGTGTTGTCGCTACGACACCAACTCCGGGACACTGGTATAGCTTTTTTTTTTCTGCATTATTATTAACAGTTTTCCAATATCAGTATAAATATTGTGGTATAAAAAGGGTCCACAATCACCACCATAGTTACCAGCAGAGTGTGAGGTGACCGCGCTCACTTTTATTCTTCAATCCGCTACTTCTTAGGGCTTAATAGAACTACCTGGAGGGTCTACCTGGAGGGTATTCCGGGAATCAACGCCTCCCCAGCCAGGTCCATGACCAAGCCTCCACTCCAGGAGAACTCTTCCTCCTCTTCCTCTTTATCTTCGTCTTCAATAACTCCTCAGTTCTCTTGACGGGTTGCCTCTCCTCTTCGTGTGCTGTTTTTACCTCTTACTTCGGCGATTTATAACAATATACACAAAATCTTAACACAAGAATATTTCAGGTACTTCGTACACAAAAAAGATGTGATCTCTCTGCAGTAGTCAAGTCCTCTGGTGGTCTCACACACACACACACACACACACACACACACACACACACACACACACACACACACACACACACACACACACACACACACACACACACGCACACACACACGCACACACACACACACACACACACCAAGCACGTCTCCGGAAGCACACATCAACCAGATAACCGCGGCAGCATATGGGCGACTGGCAAACCTAAGATTAGCGTTCCGTTACCTTAACAAGGAATCGTTCAAGACACTGTATACCGTATACGTCAGGCCCATACTAGAGTATGCAGCACCAGTCTGGAACCCACACCTGGTCAAGTACGTCAAGAAATTAGAGAAAGTGCAAAGGTTTGCGACAAGGTTAGTTCCACAACTCAGGAGACTTTCCTATGAAGAAAGGTTGAGGGAAATAGGACTAACAACACTGGAGGACAGAAGGGTTAGAGGAGACATGATAACGACATACAAAATACTGCGGGGAATCGACAAGGTAGATAGTGACAGGATGTTCCAGAGAGGAAACACAGAAACAAGGGGACACAACTGGAAGCTGAAGACTCAGATGAGTCAGAGGGATGTTATTAAGCAATTCTTCAGCCATAGAGTAGTTAGGAAGTGGAATAGTTTAGCAAACGATATAGTGGAGGCGGGAACCATACATAGTTTTAAGACAAGGTATGATAAAGCTCACGGAGCAGGGAGAGCAGAGACCCAGTAGCGGACAGTGCAGAGGCGGGGCCAGGAGCTGAGTCTCGACCCCTGCAACCACAATTAGGTGAGGTGAGTAGGTGAGTACACACACACACACGCACACACACAGTTTCCTAGAGTCTGCCTTAGGTTAGGATAAGAGGGGAGTTGCAGTGCACTTTATTGCCTGCCGCTGCTGCTGCTGCTGCTGCTGCCGCCTCCTGGTGTTGTATATCTGGTGCCTTTGTTGTGGGGTGGCAGGCGTCTGCCAGACCTGCCACCCACTCTTCCTCACCTCCTTTTGTTCTCTCCCCCGGGGTGAGTGCCGGACCTGAGGGCAGCTCGACCACTCTCATTCCTTCCTTGACTCACCATCTGTAAAATCCTATTTCTGCTTCTTTGTACTGTCCTTTACAACTATATTAGTAGGCTGCTCAGAGCCCAGTGGCTCACACATAGAGTGTCCGAGGTTCGATCTCCGTCACGGGTGGAGACGTTAGGCATGTTTCCTTACACTGGTGGCCTGGTGGCTAAAGCTCTCGCTTCACACGGCGAGTGTCTGGGTTCGATTCCCGGCCAGGGTAGAAACATTGGGCGTGTTTCTTCGTACGTCAGTTTGCGTGCGGCCAGCAGTAACAGACTGGTTGATCAGACACTGATCCACCATGAGGCCTGGTCTCAGAGCGAGCCGCGGGGGCGTTGACCCCCGAAACCCTCTCCAGGTAAACTCCAGGTATACCTGTTTATGTTCACACATCAGTAAATGGGTACCTGGGTGTTAGTCTACTGGTGTGGGTCGCATCCTGGGACAAAATTGACCTAATTTGCCAGAAATGCTCTGCATAACAAGCGGCTTTCTATATAGTAGTATGTCATTGATGTCAGCTAGGCCTGTATACCTTGTACATGTACTTGTAGTAAATAAAGATATTATTACCTGCTGTCCCTGTGCACCTAGCAATAATTAGTTCCTGGGTATTAGTTGACGGGTGTGGGTGGCATCCTGAGGGGGAGTAGTATACCTTAGATATGCTGAGCTTTGAACTGAACTAAGGTTGGACAACAGCTCTTAAGCTGTAAACTTGATTTGCATTAAAAAGGAAAAGAGAAATACTATGTTGGGAGCAGTGACTGGAACATTTATAAAAGCCAATGTTAGACGACGAGACGAATATAAAGTTCTGTAATAACTATAGATCTGACAGTAAAAACTCAGTCTAAATGTGAAAGACGCTTTTTTCTGCACATAACTGATGGATGCGTCAGGTACTGCAGAAGTTCTTGGCATGGAAGTGGGGAAAGCAGGTACCTAGTAATTATCATCGTTTATCAACTACCGTCAACAAGGACCGAGGAATCCACGAAGCAGATAAGACAGACAGCAGCTGTCTTGAAGACTCCCACGCTATTATCCTCCTCAGACATTTCAACCTCCCAAATATTAAATGGAAGATGGTAAATCACAGCTCTGAAGCAACACCTAGATACAAGAGCACTAATGGGGCTGTGTGGAAAGTTTCTTTTCTACATAACAGAACCCGCTAGAAATTAAAATACACTTTAATCTTTACGATTAATGAAGACACTTTAATCTTTACGATTAATGAAGACAAATCAAAGATATACCTTTGATGAGTTTTGAAAGGCTTCCTACTTCTGGAGCCCGGCCATGGGCCAGGCTCGTCTGGTGCTATTTTGGTCAACCAGGCTGCTGGTGGCTTGCAGCCCTACATTTCCATCACAGCCTGGTTGATCCGACACCTGGCGAAGATACTTGTCCGGTTTCCTGGTAAAGACTCTTACACTTGTTCCAGCAGTGTTTCTGATACCTTCTGGTAAGATGTTGAATAATCTGGGTCCACGGATGTTGATACAGTGTTCCCTTACTGTGCCCACCGCACCCCTGCAGTGGACAGCAGGGTGCAGAATATAGACTTTGTTTTACCACCTCTGAAGGACACACAGATCGTATAACTGGCATAATTATTATAATAAAAAAAGAAGCGCTAAAATATAACTGTCATAAATAATTAATCTTATAGAATTAAAAATATAAAAACAGAAAAATATGCCCACTCTCGCAGCACCTGGAGCAGATTTGTAGAATTCCTAATGAATAAGGAAGAGCAAAATGCCATTAGCACTACTGTTTAGTGTCCTTTAGAGAGCCAGTTTACATCTAGGTGAGACACAAGAGACCTTAGAGAGGGCAGATATAGTTACTCTGAATAAATGAGGCAGGAGAGCTCTAGCCAAAAATTACAGACCAGTAGCCCTGGTATCACACATGACAGGTCTCTCGAAAAGGACAATAAGAAATTCAATTGTAACTTTTACGAAATAGCGCGACTCCACAGCAGAACTCAGCATGGATCTCTAGCAGGTGGATCATGCTTGTTATAGTTACTAACCCACTATGACAAGTACGGAGTTGTTGGAAGAAAATCAAAATGCAAATGTGGTCTATACCTTTGATATACCTTTGAAGAGTTTCGAGAGTTTCTCTACTCTCTGAGCCCGGCCATGGGCCAGGCTCGTCTGGTGCTCACCTGGTCAACTAGGCTGTTGCTGCTGGAGGCCCGCTGCCCAACATATCCATCACAGTCTACCCGAATTTCACAAAAGTATTTAACAAATGCAATCATTGGTATATTGGGACATAAACGTGGGGGGGGGGTAAGGGGGTAGGAAGTAAGCAAAAGGAATTTTAACTTTCTGATGAATAGAAAAAGACATGAGGAAACTCCAGCTACCAGCAAACCCAAAAGCTTGGCATCCCGAACTACAGTTTTGGTGCCTCAACTGTTTCTTATCCTCATAGCGAACATAAAAACGATCGTTCATTTGCGGATAGTAAAATAGTGAAAATCACATCAGTAGAAGAAAAAAAATGCCAGAAGTTTTGAAGAGTCTTCCAGTAGACACTGGAGAAGAGTCTTCCAGTGGGCACTGGAGAAGAGTCTTCCAGTGGGCACTGGAGAAGAGTCTTCCAGTGGGCACTGGAGAAGAGTCTTCCAGTGGGCACTGGAGAAGAGTCTTCCAGTGAACACTGGAGAAGAGTCTTCCAATGGGCACTGGAGAAGAGTCTTCCAGTGAGCACTGGAGAAGAGTCTTCCAGTGAGCACTGGAGAAGTCTTCCAGTGGGCACTGGAGAAGAGTCTTCCAGTGGGCACTGGAGAAGAGTCTTCCAGTGGGCACTGGAGAAGAGTCTTCCAGTGGGCACTGGAGAAGAGTCTTCCAGTGGGCGGAGAATAACTTGACGCTTAATACTGAGAGGTTCCAACCACTCGAGTGTGGAAAGGAAGAACTAGAACGTAACATTGTATACAAAATGCAAGATCACTAAATACAGGAAAAGAAACATGTGAAGGTGTAAGGGGACCTTCAGACCCTCAAACAACATGTGAAGGTGTAAGGGGACCTTCAGACCCTCAAACAACATGTGAAGGTGTAAGGGGACCTTCAGACCCTCAAACAACATGTGAAGATGTAAGGGGACCTTCAGACCCTCAAACAACATGTGAAGGTGTAAGGGGACCTTCAGACCCTCAAACAACATGTGAAGGTGTAAGGGGCCCTTCAGACCCTCAAACAACATGTGAAGGTGTAAGGGGCCCTTCAGACCCTCAAACAACATGTGAAGGTGTAAGGGGACCTTCAGACCCTCAAACAACATGTGAAGATGTAAGGGGACCTTCAGACCCTCAAACAGCATGTGAAGGTGTAAGGGGCCCTTCAGACCCTCAAACAACATGTGAAGGTGTAAGGGGCCCTTCAGACCCTCAAACAACATGTGAAGGTGTAAGGGGACCTTCAGACCCTCAAACAACATGTGAAGGTGTAAGGGACCCTTCAGACCCTCAAACAACATGTGAAGGTGTAAGGGACCTTCAGACCCTCAAACAACATGTGAATGTGTAAGGGGCCCTTCAGACCCTCAAACAACATGTGAAGATGTAAGGGGACCTTCAGACCCTCAAACAGCATGTGAAGGTGTAAGGGGCCCTTCAGACCCTCAAACAACATGTGAAGGTGTAAGGTTCCCTTCAGACCCTCAAATAACATGTGAAGGTTTAAGGGGCCCTTCAGACCCTCAAACAACATGTGAAGGTGTAAGGGGCCCTTCAGACCCTCAAACAACATGTGAAGGTGTAATGGGCCCTTCAGACCCTCAAACAACATGTGAAGGTGTAAGGGACCCTTCAGACCCTCAAAAACATGTGAAGGTGTAAGGGCCCTTCAGACCCTCAAACAACATGTGAAGGTGTAAGGTTCCCTTCAGACCCTCAAACAGCATGTGAAGGTGTAAGGGGCCCTTCAGACCCTCAAACAACATGTGAAGGTGTAATGGGCCCTTCAGACCCTCAAACAACATGTGAAGGTGTAAGGGACCCTTCAGACCCTCAAACAACATGTGAAGGTGTAAGGGGCCCTTCAGACCCTCAAACAACATGTGAAGGTGTAAGGTTCCCTTCAGACCCTCAAACAGCATGTGAAGGTGTAAGGGGCCCTTCAGACCCTCAAACAACATGTGAAGGTGTAAGGGGCCCTTCAGACCCTCAAACAACATGTAAAGGTGTAAGGGGCCCTTAAGACCCTCAAACAACATGTAAAGGTGTAAGGGGCCCTTCAGACCCTCAAACAACATGTGAAGGTGTAAGGGGCCCTTCAGACCCTCAAACAACAAGTGAAGGTGTAAGGGGCCCTTCAGACCCTCAAACAACAAGTGAAGGTGTAAGGGGCCCTTCAGACCCTCAAACAACATGTGAAGGTGTAAGGGGCCCTTCAGACCCTCAAACAACATGTGAAGGTGTAAGGGACCCTTCAGACCCTCAAACAACATGTGAAGGTGTAAGGGGCCCTTTAGACCCTCAAACAACATGTGAAGGTGTAAGGGACCCTTCAGACCCTCAAACAACATATGAAGGTGTAAGGGGCCCTTTAGACCCTCAAACAACATGTGAAGGTGTAAGGGGCCCTTCCTCAGGAAAAGAAAACATATAAAAATAAACTATAAAATAAGATAAACAATTAAATATAAGCAAATCTCTCATAAAATATAAAATTAAATATAAACTAATCCTAACTGAAGCAAATGATGGAAAAATTTGCTAAATACATCAAATGAAGTAAATGTGATATGTACAAATATCAAAATGATCTTCCGATTCAGCCAGTGTTATTGGCAGGGCGGTCATGAGCCGGTTGTAGCACCGTGGTCATGAGCCGGTTGTAGCACCGTGGTCATGAGCCGGTTGTAGCACCGTGGATACAGGTGGTCGTGAGTATTGTCAAGTCCAGCTCCAGAAGGTACTAACGTCAATGAAGATACACAGCCAGCAGCATAATTAATGGAGTTTGGCTGCCGGCTGTGTTAGATAACTGGAGACCGGCAACAGATGGACAAGGAAAATGAACAGTTTCTTGCACGAAGGTTGCAGAAATAGTAGCTGAGTCCTGGAGGCGTGAGAAAAACCAGAGTTCTCAGAATGAGGACGTTGAAGAAGTGTAGACCAGACCAAGGGTCTCGCTCCAGTCGGGTGACCTGAACCATACTGCGAGGCTGAGAAAAAACTAAAAAGAAATTACAAACCGGACAAGAAGTCATTCACATGATGGGTTGAAGACCTGAAACAGCGACGACCAGGAACATTACGTTAATATTGTCGGTATAATCAAGTCTGGACAAACAAATTAAAATCCCAACAAGAGTAGAAATCTTGTCTATATTAAATTAAGTAACAACTCTAACATGATATAACTATCCAAGGGTCCCTTGTTAACTCCCAAAAGGAGGGGGGGGGTCAAGGTAATGGCTCACACACCGCTTTCAGAACATTCATACTACCATTCTACCTCGCCACTCATTCACTCTTCCAGTCTTATTTAATGAACTTTTCCCTCTCAGACGATCTTCCTTTTAAGGAACTCAAGGCAACTGTCAAGAAAACAAGCAACGGAAGCCTTCAAGAGGAAACTGGACAAGTATCTTCACCAGGTGCTAGATCAACCAGGCTCTGATGGATATGTAGGGCAGGGGGCCTCCAGCAGCAACAGCCTGGTTGACCAGGCAAGCACCAGACGAGCTTGGCCCATGGCCGGGCTCCGAGAGTAGTTAAACTCTCGAAACTCTTCAAAGGTAAAACAAATGAAAAAGTGTCAATGGTGATACTGTTCGAATCACTTGTGTTCGCTGGCTTAGAGTATTGTTCAGAGTTGACGACTCCTGTCAGGGCACGAGAGCTGGAACACATCATTTACAACCTACATGGCGACAATGAATCATTTAAATTACGGGGATCGCCTGGGTGTCCTAAATATGTACTCCCTGGAGTGAACGACATACAGATAATATATTCATGGATATATACGGCCTCACTGCTATGAGAACAGAGATATGAGAGGAAATATAAAAAAAGAAAAGTAGGGGAGCCGTGGTCACAATAAGAGACCGCTGTATCAACATCCTTGGGCTCAGAGTATTCAACATTTTACCAAAAGATATTGGAAACACTGCCAGAACAAGTATGGAAGTTTTCAAGAGGAACTCAAAAAGTAGCTCCGACAAGTGCTAGATCAAGCAGGCTGTGATGGATATGTGGGTCAGTGGGCTGCCAGCCACAACAGCCTGGTTGACCAGGCAAGTACCATTAAAGCCTGGCCCAGGGCCGGGTTGCAGGAGTAGAAATACTCTCGAAACCCATCAAAAGTATATCAAAGGAATGGTATATTTTACGTGTTGCAAATTCTCTGTACTATTCCTCTGAAACAATAGTTAATTTCCTTGAATTGACTTTGCCCTCTTCTCTTGAACAATGGCTAATTCCTTCTTTTAATTTTCCAAAAAATTATTTTTTTCCCTCAGGTTACAATACCTTCTTTCCTCAATCGCTCTTAATTAATCTCCTGTCTTCCCAGTCCATGTCTTTGCCGACCTGAAATTCGACTGGTTAGCCTCTTCGTCTTGTCTTCATTAATCTTGGACTTGAACCTCCGGTCTTGTCATTGTAGACTTCACCAGTCAATCCCAGATCCGCCTCTCCTCTTTATTAGTCTCCCTCAAACTGCCCTTTACTTTGTCTTCATTAAACTCAAAGTCAACTTTATCTCCCTTTGCTCTCTTCATTAACCTTAAAGTGACCTTCATCTCCGGGTTGTGTCTTGACTTCTCTCATATATTTCATTTTTCATTATAGTCTATATTAAAATAATGACCTATTGTGTTCGCTGTTAACTTTTATTAAGAACAATAGACTCTTCTAAGCATCAACTGTCTCAGCACAGGATTTTCCCGACTGTTGTGACTAGTTAATAGTAAATTGCATGTATTGGATGTGTACTGTGTTGACATGCCCTCACTGGCGACTGGTGCTAGCCAGAGCAACACCTCAACTCTCCATCAATGGTATACAACACCGTCAAGATAAAGACCTGGACATGTATAACATCTAAGTATCATTATTTGTTGACGCCTCGCCATCCAGTGGCTTTATCAATACAAATTCAAGAACATGATGAGCATAATCTTCCTGTCTCTTGTAAATAGCTCTACAGCCTTCCCATTATGTCCTTGAATTTGTATTGATGAAGGCGCTGGAGGGCGAAACGTCTACAAATAAAGATACCCAGGTGTTGCACATGTGTCTAATTCTTCAACACCTGAACCGCTCACTAGTCACCCAGGATACATTGTGGTAAACACAGCTGCCTCACCGTCACTAGAGATATCCACTTATCCTACCAGCGGTAGGTTACGTGCGCATATCGTTAGATGGAAAAAGCGCGGTACGAACAGTTTGGTGGATCCACTAAACTGTCTTGAGGTACAGTAAGCGTACGATGCAGAAAGCGCCTGCGCAGTGTTGCAAATATGTAAAACTATTTCCACGTAGGTACCAGCGCGTCTAAAACTGACTCAGAGATTATCAATACAAGAAACACAAATGATGGATTTCTCAAACCTAAGTTATAAGTAACACATGATTAGGATTACTAGTAAGACGAGGATTACTAGTAACACGAGGATTACTAGTAACACAAGGATTACTGGTAACACGAGGATTACTAGCAACACAAGGATTACTAGTAAAACAAATATTACTAGTAAAACAAATATTACTAGTAACACAAGGATTATTAGCAATACAAGGATTACTAGTAACACAAGGAATACTAGTAACAAGGATTACTAGTAATACAAGGACTAGAAACACAAGGATTACTAACATAAGAATTACTAGCAACACACAAGGATTACTAGCAGCACGGAATGATTACTAGCAATACACAAGGATTACTGCCAACACACAAGATTATTAGCAACACACAAGGATTACTATCAACACAAGGATCACTAGCAACGCATGGATCACTAGTAACACAAGGATTACTAGCAACACAAGTATTACTAGCAACACAAGGATTACTATCAACACACAGGGAATACTATCAACACACAAGGATTGTTATTAACACGCAAGAACTACTAGTAATAAAAATTACTAGTGACACAAGAATTACTAGTAACACAAGAATTACTAGCAACACACAAGGATCACTAACACCAGGATTATTAGCAACACAAGAATTATTAGCAACACAAGAATTACTAGCAAAACAAAAGGATTACTAGCAACACACAAGGATTACTAACAACACACAAGGATTACCAGCAACACACAAGGATCACTAGCAACACACTATCACTAGCAATACACTAGGATCACTAGCAACACACAAGGATCATTAGCAACACACAAAGATCACTAACAACACAAGGATCTTTAGCAACACAAGGATCACTAGCAACACACAAGGATCACTAGCAACACACAAGAATTACTAGCAACACACAAGGATCACTAGCAACACACAAGGATCATTAGCAACACAAGGATCACTAGCAACACAAGGATCACTAGCAACACAAGGATCACTAGCAACACAAGGATCACTAGCAACACACAAGGATCACTAGCAACACACAAGGATCACTAGCAACACACAAGGATCACTAGCAACACACAAGGATCACTAGCAACAAACAAGGATTACCAACAACACAAGGATCACTAGCATTGTTAGTAACACAATTGGTAACACAATGTTAGTAAGGTCAGGACATCAGTGATTGTGTTTTAAGAAAAACAGTTTGTGCAAAGTGTTCAAGTTCACGTTAATCAACAATAACTATGTTCATTGTTACAGAACAATAACACATTGCACATTGTTAAAGAAGAACAATAACACCGTGTACATTGTTACAGAACAGTAACACCGTGTACATTGTTAAAGAAGAACAATAACACCGTGTACATTGTTACAGAACAATAACACCGTGTACATTGTTACAGAAGAACAATAACACCGTGTACATTGTTACAGAACAATAACACCGTTTACATTGTAACAGAACAATAACACCGTGTACCTTGTAACAGGAACAACACCGTGTACATTGTAACTGAACAATAACACCGTGTACATTGTAACAGAACAATAACACTGTGTACATTGTAATAGAACAATAACACCGTGTACATTGTAACAGAACAATAACACCGTTTACATTGTAACAGAACAATAACACCGTGTACATAGTAACTGAGCAATAACACCGTGTACATTGTAACTGAGCAATAACACCCTGTACATTGTAACAGGAACAATAGCACTGTGCACACTGTAACAGGAACAATAACACCATAACAGAACAACAACACCGTGTACATTGTAACAGGAACAATAACACCGTGTACACTGTAACACGAACAATAACGCCGTGTACACTGTAACAGGAAAAATAACACTGTGTACACTGTAACAGGAACAATAACACCGTGTACATTGTAATAGAGGAACACTGAACATCGTGTTCAGGGTTACAAAAATACTCCAGATGATGAGGCTACTTAACATTATTCGTATTTTCACGTGAATGTTGAAGTTACACGTGAATGTTGAAGTTACATGCAAATGTTGAAGTTACTCGTGAATGTTGAAGTTACACGTGAATGTTGAAGTTACACATGAATGTTGAAGTTACACGTGAATGTTGAAGTCACACGTGAATGTTGAAGTTGCACGTGAATGTTGAAGTTACTCGTGAATGTTGAAGTTACAGGTGAATGTTGAAGTCACACGTGAATGTTGAAGTCACATGTGAATGTTGAAGTTGCACGTGAATGTTGAAGTTAATCGTAAATGTTAAAGTTACTCGTGAATGTTGAAGATGTTGAAGTTACTGGTGAATGTTGAAGTTACTGGTGAATGTTGAAGTTACTCGTGAATGTTGAAGATACTCATTAATGTTGAAGTCACACGTGAATGTTATAGTTACACGTCAATGTTTAAAGAAAGAGAATAAAACAACAAGAGAGTAAAAGAGAAAAAGAGAGGAAAAGAGAAGAAAGAGAAGAGAGAGAGAGAGAGAGAGAGAGAGAGAGAGAGAGAGAGAGAGAGAGAGAGAAAGTTAGTTAGTTTCAACATTTAAAAAGCGCTGGGACCAAAAGGTTATTCTACGTTTTACGCAATGAAAGATTCCTTCCTCATACGTACACGTACACAGGCAAACAGGTACACACGCACGTGTACACACACACATACACACACAGTAACTTGATTACGACGTAGAAAGTTTTAAGAGGAATTAAGAGGAGTGACAAGGACAGTCTGAATTAAGAATACTGACAAGGACAGTCTGAATTAAGAGGACTGACAAGGACAGTCTGAATTAAGAGGACTGACAAGGACAGTCTGAATTAAGAGGACTGACAAGGACAGTCTAAATCAAGAGGAGTAACAAGGACAGTTTTCTCACACCTCTACAACACAATTGTCCTCAAAGATTAGTTAAGTTATACCATGAATTAAGGAAAGATCCTGAACTTCACCTTACTAAACAGACAAAGCAAATACGATAGTAATTATGGACAAGGTAGATTATAGTGGAAAAATGAACATGTTATTAGAAGATAGGGAAGCTTACGTGCCTCTTAAACTGCTCACATGTGGAAAGAAACACAAGAGGAACACTGGATACGAAACAAGGGAAAACCCATAACATTGAACGAAAGGAACAGGTCAAAGACGTGGGTAAAAATAATGTTGGTTAATTTATCGTAGAGAGAAAGCAAGGAGCAGGAGAATGAGAGAGAGGATAATGAGAACTTTCAAAAGCAAAAAAGATATAATGTTAATAGTGACACTTTCCAAGTCATCTGAGAACACTGCTTGGTGTTGACAAGTTGTTGTCAAGACAGGAGACACATCAGAGCCTGAGAAGGTACGGATGTTCTTTACCTTCTTCAAAGAATTAATAAAGCATTTAAACTACTGGGAATGTCTCAAAGTACTCTCTTGACTGAAGGAGAGAGGAGGAGGGAGGAAGGGAGAGAGAGAGAGAGAGAGAAGAGAGAGAGAGAGAGAGAGAGAGAGACTGATAATATATTCATGGAAGTTACTTGAGATTCTATAACTGAATTTAATTACCACCATAAAATTGTGCTGGAGTGGGAGATGTGGAAGGAAAATGTAAAATGAATTGAGTGACGTTCACTAAGAACTTCACCTGTTTTTCTTTGTGACAAGTAACGCGGTACGTGTCCACAAGTAACGCGGTACGTGTCCACAAGTAACGCGGTACGTGTCCACAAGTAACGCGGTACGTGTCCACAAGTAACGCGGTACGTGTCCACAAGTAACGCGGTACGTGTCCACAAGTAACGCGGTACGTGTCCACAAGTAACGCGGTACGTGTCCACAAGTAACGCGGTACGTGTCCACAAGTAACGCGGTACGTGTCCAAAGTAACGCGGTACGTGTCCACAAGTAACGCGGTACGTGTCCATAAGTAACGCGGTACGTGTCCACAATAACGCGGTACGTGTCCACAAGTAACGCGGTACGTGTCCACAAGTAACGCGGTACGTGTCCACAAGTAACGCGGTACGTGTCCACAAGTAACGCGGTACGTGTCCACAAGTAACGCGGTACGTGTCCACAAGTAACGCGGTACGTGTCCACAAGTAACGCGGTACGTGTCCACAAGTAACGCGGTACGTGTCCACAATAACGCGGTACGTGTCCACAAGTAACGCGGTACGTGTCCACAAGTAACGCGGTACGTGTCCACAAGTAACGCGGTACGTGTCCACAAGTAACGCGGTACGTGTCCACAAGTAACGCGGTACGTGTCCACAAGTAACGCGGTACGTGTCCACAAGTAACGCGGTACGTGTCCACAAATAACGCGGTACGTGTCCACAAGTAACGCGGTACGTGTCCACAAGTAACACGGTACGTGTCCACAAGTAACGCGGTACGTGTCCACAAGTAACGCGGTACGTGTCCACAAGTAACACGGTACGTGTCCACAAGTAACGCGGTACGTGTCCACAAGTAACACGGTACGTGTCCACAAGTAACGCGGTACGTGTCCACAAGTAACGCGGTACGTGTCCACAAGTACACTTGTGTCGTTACGAACCAGGATGTACAAGAATGCATTTTCCACCTCATTCGTGTCTTCGCGGACAAATGATTTCCCTTTGAATATTCCTAAAAATAGTCAGTGTTGTTGTGTTTCATGTGAGGATGTTTGGCTTCCTTGTGTTGCGGTAACATCACATGCTTCCCACTACGCCCTCGCAACACTGGTTCCCACTTAACTGTGTTTCGCGGAACACTAAGGGAGTTCCGCCAAACACAGTTTGAGAACCTCTGGAGACGGGGCCAGGAGCTGGGTGTCGACCCCCTGCAACCACAGCGTGTATCTTGTGTTACCCGGTGGGGGGATTGGGGGTTGGAGAGGTTCACGAGCTTTCACCACCTCTGATAAAAGCACTTAAACGTTTATTATCTCCACACTTAAGACACTTTATATCCCTATCATATGAATTACACATACATTATACTGGGGTAATATAACTTCAGATGTGGAATATAATGACTTGGTACACAGTTATGAGAGATGCAGATAAATTGGACACTAAGTTGATACACAACCCTTGGGTCTTCTTGTCTTCTCCCTAGTGTGTTCTGTCCTTCAGTTCTCCCCTCCCCCTTCCCCCCGTGTGTTTTGTCCTACCCCTTGTGGGTCCTTAGCTCTCCTGCAGTGCTCCTTGTGGGTCCTTAGCTCTCCTGCAGTGCTACTTGTGGGTCCTTAGCTCTCCTGCAGTGCTTCTTGTGGGTCCTTAGCTCTCCTGCAGTGCTTCTTGTGGGTCCTTAGCCTCCTGCAGTGCTTCTTGTGGGTCCTTAGCCTCCTGCAGTGCTTCTTGTGGGTCCTTAGCTCTCCTGCAGTGCTTCTTGTGGGTCCTTAGCTCTCCTGCAGTGCTACTTGTGGGTCCTTAGCTCTCCTGCAGTGCTTCTTGTGGGTCCTTAGCTCTCCTGCAGTGCTTCTTGTGGGTCCTTAGCTCTCCTGCAGTGCTTCTTGTGGGTCCTTAGCTCTCCTGCAGTGCTACTTGTGGGTCCTTAGCTCTCCTGCAGTGCTACTTGTGGGTCCTTAGCTCTCCTGCAGTGCTACTTGTGGGTCCTTAGCTCTCCTGCAGTGCTACTTGTGGGTCCTTAGCTCTCCTGCAGTGCTTCTTGTGGGTCCTTAGCTCTCCTGCAGTGCTCCTTGTGGGTCCTTAGCTCTCCTGCAGTGCTACTTGTGGGTCCTTAGCTCTCCTGCAGTGCTACTTGTGGGTCCTTAGCCTCCTGCAGTGCTACTGTGGGTCCTTAGCTCTCCTGCAGTGCTACTTGTGGGTCCTTAGCCTCCTGCAGTGCTCCTTGTGGGTCCTTAGCTCTCCTGCAGTGCTACTTGTGGGTCCTTAGCCTCCTGCAGTGCTACTTGTGGGTCCTTAGCTCTCCTGCAGTGCTTCTTGTGGGTCTTTAGCTCTCCTGCAGTGCTTCTTGTGGGTCCTTAGCTCTCCTGCAGTGCTTCTTGTGGGTCCTTAGCTCTCCTGCAGTGCTACTTGTGGGTCCTTAGCTCTCCTGCAGTGCTTCTTGTGGGTCCTTAGCTCTCCTGCAGTGCTTCTTGTGGGTCCTTAGCTCTCCTGCAGTGCTTCTTGTGGGTCCTTAGCTCTCCTGCAGTGCTACTTGTGGGTCCTTAGCTCTCCTGCAGTGCTTCTTGTGGGTCCTTAGCTCTCCTGCAGTGCTTCTTGTGGGTCCTTAGCTCTCCTGCAGTGCTTCTTGTGGGTCCTTAGCTCTCCTGCAGTGCTTCTTGTGGGTCCTTAGCTCTCCTGCAGTGCTACTTGTGGGTCCTTAACTCTCCTGCAGTGCTTCTGGTGGGTCCTTAGCTCTCCTGCAGTGCTACTTGTGGGTCTAGCTCTCCTGCAGTGCTACTTGTGGGTCCTTAGCTCTCCTGCAGTGCTACTTGTGGGTCCTTAGCTCTCCTGCAGTGCTACTTGTGGGTCCTTAGCTCTCCTGCAGTGCTTCTTGTGGGTCCTTAGCTCTCCTGCAGTGCTTCTTGTGGGTCCTTAGCTCTCCTGCAGTGCTACTTGTGGGTCTAGCTCTCCTGCAGTGCTACTTGTGAGTCCTTAGCTCTCCTGCAGTGCTTCTTGTGGGTCCTTAGCTCTCCTGCAGTGCTCCTTGTGGGTCCTTAGCTCTCCTGCAGTGCTCATTTTCGTGTCCTTAGGCTGACCCCACTTCTACCACTACTACGTCTACCACTCCTTTACTACTATTACTCCTTCTACCTTCTCTACTACTATTACTACCACTACTATTGTCCCCCCTTTGCTCCCCTTTCTATCTCTTTGGGCATAAACTACTCCCCTTACTTTCTACTACCACTACCAGCATTACCACTACTTCTTGTTCCTCCTCTCGTTCTCCCGTCCCTGTCCTCCTAGCTTATATGTACTGGCTCATACATTCTCCTCCGTCAGTGTGACTTGTAAATGGTCGTAAGCTTCTCTCTCCTCTGTGCGGGTTGTGTATTGTTCCCGTCACGGTATTGTGGCTCCTTGTTCTTCAGTAAGTTGCTAAGACACATGTGCAGCAGTTAATTAGGTATTTTTTATTTCGGAACGTTTCGCCTATACAGTAGGTTTCTTCAGTCGAGTACAGACGAGGCACCAGAAGCAGTAGATATGTAAAGACGATGTAATCAGTCCATCATCCATGGAACAAAAGACTGAGGGGACTGACCACCTCAAAACTACGTCTTCAAGGGTGATGGACTGATTACATAGTCTCTACTACTTCTACCTCCTCTGTATTAGACTGAAGAAGCCTACTGTGAAGGCGAAACGTTTCGGAATTAAGATACCTAACTGTTGCAAATGTGCCTTACTTATCAACCTGTTGATATTGTATCCCATTACCATACTGTCAGCAAATGCTGAAAATCAGTTCCTCGTTTAGCAAATCTCTCGTCACAGCCACACAAAATTCAGAGTCATTTCTGGGTCAGTCTCTCCCTAAGCAATCTCTGTATCCCAATAGTCTCGTGTGTAGAGCCATCTCCTCGCCTCTCCTCTCAAGAAGAGAGTCTCACCTCTACCAACACCTGTTACCTCTAACAGTCAACAACAGTCATGTTGTACTAACAAGGTCGAGTGCAGGACGCACAATGCGGGTTATGGCATCTTGTTGTGAAGACATTTTCGCCCACTAAGGACTTCGTCAGTTCGCTTTAACCTCCTCACAACCACCAGTGTCTCCTCATTTACACACTCTCGATAAATTAGACCTACAAAGAACACAAACGCAGAATACCTTGACAAGAGCAGTACACAAGTGACCAGCACAGACGTCACACTGTGACTTTGTAAATGATTCAAGTCTTACTGAAACGTCGTGCCAAGTTTCTCTCTCCTGTGTGTGGTTATTTGTGTTTGATTTATTCTATCACTGGTTTGATTTAAGTTGTAGGTTCTCAAGGTGTTTCTTACCTGGTCACAGTCTTAGTCTTACAGGTCACTTGTTACAGGTTACAGTGTCATCAACAACGGTTTTGTGGTTGACTGACTGAGAGAAAGACCTGACTAGGTCTCCCAGCTTGAAGCTTAAACAATCACACACACACACACACACACACACACACACACACAGTAATCACTGCCATTAACATGTGATATTACACTGGAATATTACACTGCAGTTTAAAAAAACATTAAGTTGATAATATGAGAGACTTCAAGTTACACTGACGTCACAACTGCGACTTGGGTTATATAAAATAAATCCACGATAGAGAGTCAGCACCACCTCACACAGTCAGCACCACCTCACACAGTCATCACCACCTCACACAGTCATCACCACCTCACACAGTCATCACCACCTCACACAGTCAGCACCACCTCACACAGTCATCACCACCTCACACAGTCAGCACCACCTCACACAGTCAGCACCACCTCACACAGTCAGTACCACTACACACAGTCAGCACCACCACCACACAGTCAGCACCACCACCACACAGTCAGCACCACCACCACACAGTCAGCACCACCTCACACAGTCAGCACCACCTCACACAGTCAGCACCACCACCACACAGTCAGCACCACCTCACACAGTCAGCACCACTACACACAGTCAGCACCACCACCACACAGTCAGCACCACCACCACACAGTCAGCACCACCACCACACAGTCAGCACCACCTCACACAGTCAGCACCACCTCACACAGTCAGCACCACTACACACAGTCAGCACCACCACCACACAGTCAGCACCACCTCACACAGTCAGCACCACTACACACAGTCAGCACCACTACCACACAGTCAGCACCACCACCACACAGTCAGCACCACCTCACACAGTCAGCACCACCTCACGCAGTCATCACCACCTCACACAGTCAGCACCACTACCACACAGTCAGTACCACTACCACACAGTCAGCACCACCTCACACAGTCAGCACCACCACACACAGTCAGCACCACTACACACAGTCAGCACCACTACACACAGTCAGCACCACTACACACAGTCAGCACCACTACACACAGTCAGCACCACCTCACACAGTCATCACCACCTCACACAGTCAGCACCACTACACACAGTCAGCACCACTACCACACAGTCAGCACCACCTCACACAGTCAGCACCACTACACACAGTCAGCACCACCACCACACAGTCAGCACCACCTCACACAGTCAGCACCACCTCACACAGTCATCACCACCTCACACAGTCAGCACCACCTCACACAGTCAGCACCACCTCACACAGTCAGCACCACCTCACACAGTCATCACCACCTCACACAGTCAGCACCACCTCACACAGTCAGCACCACTACACACAGTCAGCACCACCTCACACAGTCAGCACCACTACACACAGTCAGCACCACCACCACACAGTCAGCACCACCTCACGCAGTCAGCACCACCACACAGTCAGCACCACCTCACACAGTCAGCACCACCTCACACAGTCAGCACCACCACCACACAGTCAGCACCACCACACAGTCAGCACCACCTCACACAGTCAGCACCACCTCACACAGTCAGCACCACTACACACAGTCAGCACCACCACCACACAGTCAGCACCACCTCACACAGTCAGCACCACCTCACGCAGTCAGCACCACCTCACGCAGTCAGCACCACCACACAGTCAGCACCACCTCACACAGTCAGCACCACCTCACACAGTCAGCACCACCACCACACAGTCAGCACCACCACCACACAGTCAGCACCACCACCACACAGTCAGCACCACCTCACGCAGTCAGCACTACCACACAGTCAGCACCACCACCACACAGTCAGCACCACCACCACACAGTCAGCACCACCTCACGCAGTCAGCACCACCACACAGTCAGCACCACCTCACGCAGTCAGCACCACCACACAGTCAGCACCACCTCACGCAGTCAGCACCACCTCACGCAGTCAGCACCACCTCACGCAGTCAGCACCACCACACAGTCAGCACCACCTCACACAGTCAGCACCACCTCACACAGTCAGCACCACCACCACACAGTCAGCACCACCACCACACAGTCAGCACCACCACCACACAGTCAGCACCACCTCACGCAGTCAGCACCACCACACAGTCAGCACCACCTCACGCAGTCAGCACCACCACACAGTCAGCACCACCTCACGCAGTCAGCACCACCTCACGCAGTCAGCACCACCTCACGCAGTCAGCACCACCACACAGTCAGCACCACCTCACACAGTCAGCACCACCTCACACAGTCAGCACCACCACCACACAGTCAGCACCACCACCACACAGTCAGCACCACCCACCAGTCAGCACCACCACACAGTCAGCACCACCACCACACAGTCAGCACCACCTCACGCAGTCAGCACCACCACACAGTCAGCACCACCACACAGTCAGCACCACCACCACACAGTCAGCACCACCTCACACAGTCAGCACCACCTCACGCAGTCAGCACCACCTCACACTTTATGTTAGTTTTCAAACTTCATCAATCTTAGTACATAAAATATAAATGTTCTTATTTACATTCACATTAATTCTTTTCCAGGACCATAACAAACCAGACACTTCACAATTTTTTCCACTATTGACACCAAAGAAATCTTCAATAATCTTGCGTGAAAGGGAGGTGCTGGCGCCGTCCTGACCTGCACGAGTGTGTGGAATGACCAGCTGTTATTGTCCGGGGGCTTGTGGAACCACGATATTCACTGACGCCTCTGTTGTACCTCTGCCATGACATACCCGTTATCAGTCTCTAGATGTTTTACCACTCGGTCAGTCTAGCCTCAAGTTCAGTCTAGCCTCAAGGTCAGGCTTCTCTGGTGTTCACTTGAACAGCCAGGCTATAGCTTTATGCAGTCACGATCCCAATGGATTTTTAAGTTTCCTCTTGAAACTTCCTATTTTCGATCCGATGATATTTCGGACACTTCCTGGTAACATATTGAAGAGTGTGGACCTCTAATGTTGACATAGTTGTATTCTTTCATAGAGTCTATGGTACTTCTGATTTCCAAAAGTATTTCTTCTATACACCCTCCTATATCTCTCACTCCAGTCAATGATGGAGGTACTGTGCAGTCTGGATACCAGACCCTTTATATTTGCCACGTATTTACTTCTCTCTAACCAACCTATACCATCAACATAGCCTCAGCCTTCCCCTCCACCTCCTGGCATCACAATAGCGCCTCCAGCTCTGCTGGAAGGGAACTACGCAACCTCCCTTAGCCAATAAGCTTATCGTGGAATCTATATCCTCGCCGCCCTACGCAAACAAATCTATAAAACTCAACCTGATCCTCATCCTGTGTGACGGAATATAATATAGGATTGTGGCACAGTGGAACATCTCACAGTGTAACACAAGCAGAAGATGGTAGCCACATGCAGTGGGCGTTCCCACTACGTAACTCATGCAGGAGGTAGCGACACTCTGCGGGTGCATCCACAAATAATCTCGTACAGAACCTAGAGAATTCTTCCAGAGGGTGAACGTCCCCCACCCCACCTTGAGGCTGGTTCCCAGACCAGGCCTTCCCATGGATAAAGGATCAATCAACAGGCTGTTACTGCTGGTCGGAAACTGTCCAACGTACGAAGCACAGCCCGGCTGGTCAGGAACTGATCTGAACTTGTCTGGTTCCATCTTAAAGACAGCCAGAGGTTTGTTGCTAATTTCCCTTATGCACGGAGGGAGAGAGTTGACGAGTCGGGGACCTCTGACTCGCCTGCTGATTTCATTGTTCTGGTTTAGTACCAGTCCCTACATGATTTTCCAGGTGTAGATTATGATATATCTTTCTCGTCTACTCTCCAAAGAATACAGTTTAAGGTACTTCCAGCGTTCCCAGTAGTTCAGATGTTGGATTGAATGCACACGGTAGTGAGAGTTTTCTATACGTTTTCCAGCTCAGTAATCTCGCCTGCCTTGAATCCAGACTTGAAGAATATCATCAGCGGCTCAGCATCTATAGTCTTGAAAGTTCTAGTTATCCAGCCTATCATTTTACTTTCGGTAGCACCAGCATCACTGTTTTGATCCTTGAATGTGAGATTTTCTGTCATCATTACTCCCGAGTCTCACACAGAGAACTTTTGCTCTAGTGAATGATTTGCTCTGTACTCCGTTACACTATTTACTTCATTCTTCCAAAGCGGAGAAACTGAAATATAATATTGTCTAAGGTCCACTGGGAAACTTGATATATATCCACGCGAAGTTTAGCTGACTCTGACGCCGTTCTCAGAGACTCTAATATCGTCCACAGATGTTATGGTGCTATTATTTATGTCCTCGTTGATGGCGGATATGAGAATAAGAACTGGGGCGAGTACTGTGCCTCAAGGAACAGAGTCGAAGGACTTTGTACACTGCATCAGGATTTAGCTTGTCTTCCAAGGCATCAAAGACCACGTTGTAATGACCTAGCAGGTGTGAAGGTCAGGAGCGACCTGTTCTCAACCCACACTGCCCTGCAGTGTGCAACTGTTGAGACTCCATGTCAGTGGCAGTACACGGTCGCTATACACACTGCTGGTGTCTCAATATGTAACTTATGTAGAACATGGTAGCCACACACGCTGTGGTGCTCACACCGTGTACTACCAACAATGGCAGCCACACACGCTGTGGTGCTCACACCGTGTACTACCAACAATGGTAGCCACACACGCTGTGGTGCTCACACCGTGTACTACCAACAATGGCAGCCACACACGCTGTGGTGCTCACACCGTGTACTACCAACAATGGTAGCCACACACGCTGTGGTGCTCACACCGTGTACTACCAACAATGGCAGCCACACACGCTGTGGTGCTCACACCGTGTACTACCAACAATGGTAGCCACACACGCTGTGGTGCTCACACCGTGTACTACCAACAATGGCAGCCACACACGCTGTGGTGCTCACACCGTGTACTACCAACAATGGTAGCCACACACGCTGTGGTGCTCACACCATGTACTACCAACAATGGTAGCCACACACGCTGTGGTGCTCACACCATGTACTACCAACAATGGTAGCCACACACGCTGTGGTGCTCACACCGTGTACTACCAACAATGGTAGCCACACCGCTGTGGTGCTCACACCGTGTAGCAACCAACAATGGTAGCCACACACGCTGTGGTGCTCACACCGTGTACTCAACAATGGCAGCCACACACGCTGTGGTGCTCACACCATGTACTACCAACAATGGTAGCCACACACGCTGTGGTGCTCACACCGTGTACTGCCACAATGGTAGCCACACACGCTGTGGTGCTCACACCGTGTACTCGCAAACAATGGTAGCCACACACGCTGTGGTGCTCACACCATGTACTACCAACAATGGTAGCCACACACGCTGTGGTGCTCACACCGTGTACAACCAACAATGGTAGCCACACACGCTGTGGTGCTCACACCGTGTACTACCAACAATGGTAGCCACACACGCTGTGGTGCTCACACCGTGTACTACCAACAATGGTAGCCACACACGCTGTGGTGCTCACACCCTGTACTACCAACAATGGTAGCCACACACGCTCTGGTGCTCACACCGTGTACTGCCTACAATGGTAGCCACACACGCTGTGGTGCTCACACCGTGTACTACCAACAATGGTAGTCACACGCTGTGGTGCTCACACCGTGTACTACCAACAATGGTAGCCACACACGCTGTGGTGCTCACACCTGTACTACCAACAATGGTAGCACACGCTGTGGTGCTCACACCGTGTACTACCAACAATGGTAGCACGCTGTGGTGCTCACACCCTGTACTACCAACAATGGACCACCACGCTGTGGTGCTCACACCGTGTACTACCAACAATGGTAGTCACACACGCTGTGGTGCTCACACCGTGTACTACCAACAATGGTAACCACACACGCTGTGGTGCTCACACCGTGTACTACCAACAATGGTAGTCACACACGCTGTGGTGCTCACACCGTGTACTACCAACAATGGTAACCACACACGCTGTGGTGCTCACACCGTGTACTACCAACAATGGTAGTCACGCTGTGGTGCTCACACCGTGTACTACCAACAATGGCAGCCACACACGCTGTGGTGCTCACACCGTGTACTACCAACAATGGCAGCCACACACGCTGTGGTGCTCACACCGTGTACTACGAACAATGGTAGTCACACACGCTGTGGTGCTCACACTGTGTACTACCAACAATGGTAGCCACACACACTGTGGTGCTCACACCGTGTACTACCAACAATGGTAGTCACACACGCTGTGGTGCTCACACCGTGTACTACCAACAATGGTAGTCACACACGCTGTGGTGCTCACACCGTGTACTACCAACAATGGTAGTCACACACGCTGTGGTGCTCACACCGTGTACTACCAACAATAACCTTACGTTCATCGTATGTCGATTCCGAGGGTCACCGCCCCCCCCCGCAGCGCGGTCCCAGATCATGCCTCCCTGTTTCTGACGAGATCGACCAGGCTGTTGGTGTCGGCCGCACGCAGTTCAAGATACATTTACCTGAAGTTAGAAGGTGACAACGTTTTTTCTTGTACGGTGAAAGTTTGTACCAACATATCTTATATATCCTTTATTTGTTACATGTGTTTTTGTTCACTAACAAAGCAAGACAAAAACATGTGGGTGAGGATGGAGTGTTGTTGTTGTTGTTGTTGAACATGTAGTGATACAGTGCGGTGCTACACTATTCTATATAATTACACAGTGGGAACAAATAATTCATGTTAAGGGCTAAACCCATGTGCAGACGGAGGTTCGACCCTCCGTCAGCACAGTGTTGAAATCTGTTAACATTGTGTGGGAGACTTCGGTAGTGTCAGCCTGAGCTGGGAGACTTCAGTAGTGTCAGCCTGAGCTGGGAGACTTCAGTAGTGTCAGCCTGAGCTGGGAGACTTCAGTAGTGTCAGCCTGAGCTGGGAGACTTCAGTAGTGTCAGCCTGAGCTGGGAGACTTCAGTAGTGTCAGCCTGAGCTGGGAGACTTCAGTAGAGTCAGCCTGAGCTGGGAGACTTCAGTAGAGTCAGCCTGAGCTGGGAGACTTCAGTAGAGTCAGCCTGAGCTGGGAGACTTCAGTAGAGTCAGCCTGAGCTGGGAGACTTCAGTAGAGTCAGCCTGAGCTGGGAGACTTCAGTAGTGTCAGCCTGAGCTGACTTCTTCAGTCCTAACACAGAGATAACTAAGAAAACGAGTATATATAATGGCAGGAGTCAGGTGGTCAGCTTCGAGAGGGTTTTGGTAGAGAGCAGCGTAGTGTAGTAGGTAGTAAGCAACAGTAGTAATGGTAGTATGTAGCAGCAGCAAAGTAGTAGTAATTAGTAGTAGTAGATAGTAGTAGTAGTAGTAGTAGTAGTAGCAGCAACGTAGTTTGTACGGTAGTAGTGTGTAGTAGTAAGTAGTAGTAGTAGTAGTAGTAAGTAAGTAGTAGTATAGTAACAAGTAGTAGTAGTAGTAATGTGTAGAGCAGCAAGTAGTTAGTAGTAGTAGTAAGAGCAGCAGTATAGTAGTAGTGTGTAGTAAGTAGGCAGTAGTAGTAGTGATGTTAAGTAGTAGTAGTAATGTGCAACGAATGTAGTAGTAGTAAGTAGATAGTAGTAGTAGAGAAGTAGTAGTAGTAGCAAAGCAGTAGTAGTAGTAGTAGTAGAGAGTAGTAGTAGTAGTAGCAGTAGTATGTAGTAGTAGTAGTAGTAGTAAGTAGCAGCAGCAGCAGAGTAGTATAGTAGCAGCAGTAGTAGAGAGTAGTAGTAGTAGTAGTAGTAGTGCAAGTAGTAACAGTAGTAGTAGCAGCAATAGTAGTAGCAGTAGTAGTAGCAATAGTAGTATAGTAGTAGATAGTAAGCTGAGGAGTAGTAAAGTAGTAACGTAGTAACAGTGAGTAGTAGTAGTAGAGTAGTAGTAGTAGTAGTAGTAACAGTAGTAGTAAGGGAGTAGTAACAGTAGCACAATAGTAAAGTAGTAGCAGTAGTAGTAACAGTAGCAGCAATAGTAGTAAGTAGGCAGCAGTAGTAACAGTAGCAGCAGTAGTAAGTAACATAGTAGTAGTAGTGTAACAGTAGTAGCTAGTAGTATTAGTAGCAGCAGTAGTGTAACGTAGATAGTAGTAACAGTAGCAGCAGTAGTAGTAGATAGTAGTAGCAGTAGTAGTAGTAATGTAGACGTAGTAGTAATGTGCAGAGCAAGCAGAAGTAGTAGTATGTAGTAGCAGCAGTAGTAGTAGTATAGTAGCAGAGTAGTAACAGTAGCAGAGTAGTAGTAGCAGAGCAGCAGTAAGTAGTAGTAGTAGTAGTAGTAGAGTAGTAGTAACAGCAGCAGCGTAGTAGTAATAGTAGTAGCAGCAGTAGTAGTAACGATGACATAGTAGTAGTAGTAGTTGTAGCAGTAGTAGTAAAGTAGCAGCAGTAGCAACAGTAGTAGAGATAAGTGTAACAGAGCAGCAAGTAGTATAGTAGTAGCAGTAGTAGTAGTAGCAGTAGCAGTAGTAGTAGTAACAGTAGTAGGTAGTAGTAGTAACAGTAGCAGCTAGTAGTAGTAAGCAAAGAGCTGTAAGTAGTGAACAGTAGCAGAGTAGTAGTAACAGTAGCAAGCTAGTAGTAAGTAGCAGCAGTAGTAACAGAGCAGGTAGTAAAGTAGCAGTAGTAGTAGTAGCAGTAGTAGTAGTAGTAGTAGTAGAGTGTGTAGGCAACAGCATAGTAGTAACAGTAGCAATAGGCTAGTAGTAAACAATGGCAGCAATAGCAACATAGTAGCAAGTATACATGAGCAATAGAACAGAGCAACAGTAAACAGCAAGAGTAATAGAACAGCAGAAGTAACAATGAGCAAGTAACATGCAGCAGTAGTAACAGCAATAGCCAAAATAGAATAGTGCAACAATATCAACAGAACAGCAGATACACAATAACAGAGCAGCAGCAGAGCAGAGGTTCAGCTGTTATATATATCAGTCAAGTATCAAGTGCTAACTAGTGCAAAACTTGAAAAATATATATTCAAAGTTCATAAGCATTATCAATACTAATTGTAAAAAATCATTACCAGCACAAATTGTTCTACTTATACTCACTGTAAAGTCTCATATTGTAAACTACTTTCAACTTGGCCCATTCTAATATTCATATTGTAATTTGAGTCATTTAGTGTTTACCATATAAAACACATGTACAACTTTAACAAACTATGATCTATTTGTAGTATTAAGTAGTTGCAACCATGTAACTTAGTCAGCCCATAATGCCTAGGCATGATAGTGCTCTTTACTGCAAACCATTATTGTAATTACACATTGTAAACTACCTTTGTAAACAGGACTCTACAACATGTCAATCACTGTAAACAGAGTGGTAATGTCAGTGAGGCGGTGAAATACGTCTGAACAGTATAAACAAGTGGTATGTAGTGGGAGCTGGTAAGCCTCGTCTGAACTTGGTGATAAACAGAGTGGTAATGTAGTGGGGCTGGTGAAGCCTCGTCTGAACTTAGTGATAAACAGAGTGGTAATGTAGTGGGCTGGTGAAGCCTCGTCTGAACTGTGGTGATAAACAGAGTGGTAATGTAGTGGGGCTGGTGAAGCGTCTGAACTTAGTAGTAAAAGAGTGGTAATGTAGTGGCTGGTGAAGCTCGTCGCGCAGTGATAAACAGAGTGTAATGTAGTGGGGCTGGAAGGGGTGAGAACATCAATAAGAGAGCATGGTTTGAGTAAAGGGTAGAGCAAAGAGGTAAGTGTAGCAGAGATTAAGTAAAAGTAGTAGTAAAGTAGGAAAATTTGTAGAGTGGCAGCAAAGTTTAGGGGAACTGACAAAGTAGTAACAAAATAACGGCGAGTAGTAACAGTGCAGCGTAGTAAAGTCGAGTAGTAAAGTGGGTATAAAGTAGGGGCAAGCAAGGAGTAAAGTAGAGTAGTGTAAGAGGAAGAGCGCAGTAGTATAGTATAGTAGGGGCAGCAGCAAAGAAAGATAGTAGTGAAAAAGTTAAATAAGGTGGGGAAAATCAGCAGTGTGTGGAACAAATAGTAGTAGTAGTAGTAGGGAGTATAACAGTAGCAGCTAGTTAACAGTGCAACGTAGTAGTAACAGTGCAGCAGTGGGGAACGTCAGCGGGGTAGTAACGTACGGGAGTGTAACAGTAGCGGGAGTATAACAGTGGAAAGAGTAACAGTACGATATGTGCATGCAAAAAAGTAGTAGTATAGTAGCATGGGAGTAAAAGTACAAGTAGTAGTAACAGTCAACGTGTAAGTCTCACAGTGTAGTAACATAGCAGCATAGTAGTAACAGTGCAGGTATAACAGTGGGAGCAGTAGTAACAGTAGCAACGTAGTAACATACAGCGTAGTAGTAGCAGTAGTAGTATTGGGAAAAAAGCAACAATATCACAGCAGCACATAGCAATAGCGCAGCATAGTAGTAACACAATGCTGCAACAATAGCAATAGTAGCACAATATCAATGCAAGGGACAATAAAAAACAACAGCAATAACAGCAGCAGCAGCAATAGCAACAGCAGCAGCAACAATAGCAGCAGCAGCAGCATAACAATAGCAGCAGCAGTAGTAGTAACAGCAATAGCTGCAACAATAGCAATAGCTGCAACAATATCAACAGCAACAGCAGCAACAGCAATAACAGCAGCAGCAGCAGCAGCAGCAGGATTCAAGCTGCTTTCAAATTCACCTCCATTACCACATACAGTGCCAAGTATCACAGTGCCACTCAACTAGATCTCAAAACTTGAAAAATATATATTCAAAGTTCATAACATTACTCAATACTACATTGTAAAAAAATCATTACCAGCACAAAATTGTTCTGACTTATACTCAACTGTAACAGTCTCATATTGTAAACTACTTTCAACTTGGCCCATTCTAATATTCCCATATTGTAATTTGAGTCATTTTAGTGTTTACCATATATAAAACACATGTACAACTTTAACAAACTATGATCTATTTGTCTAGTATTAAGTAGTCTGCAACCCATTAACTTTAGTCAGCCCATAATGCCTAGGCATGATAGTGGCTCTTTGCACTGCAAACCATTATTGTAATTACACATTGTAAACTACCTTTGTAAACAGGACTCCCTACAACATGTCAATCACACTGTAAACAGAGTGGTAATGTCGTGGGGCTGGTGAAGCCACGTCTGAACTTGGTGATAAACAGAGTGGTAATGTAGTGGGGCTGGTGAAGCCTCGTCTGAACTTGGTGATAAACAGAGTGGTAATGTAGTGGGGCTGGTGAAGCCTCGTCTGAACTTAGTGATAAACAGAGTGGTAATGTAGTGGGGCTGGTGAAGCCTCGTCTGAACTTAGTGATAAACAGAGTGGTAATGTAGTGGGGCTGGTGAAGAGGTGTGAAAACATCTAATAAGAAGAGCATGGTTTGAGTGTTTGACTGAGCTATTAAAAATGTACGAATCTATAACAATGGGAAGCGTTTCATGGCTTCATACAGAGCGAGGATGAAGCAGCAGCAGCAGCAGCAGCAGCAGCAGCAGCAGCAACTCCATCCAGAGATGACTGGGGATTGTTGACCATCAACACAATCTCTTGCAAAAAGATGATTTTTGTTGACGAAACTGTGACCGTTTTCGTTTTTCCAAGTCCATGAAAAGATGGTGTGGTATCACAGCCACTGAATACATGAGCAAACAACACCGAGTCTTTGATGTTGTTTACAATGGTGGAATATTGTGGGGCTTGAATATTACACGCTCCTTCCTGGAGAATTCCTGGGGCTTCTTACAAGAACATAATGCCTGTGTCTTCTGCAGGAAGAGCAACGAGAAGGGTAATCAGTCACTTCCAGTCTCACTGCGACAACCGACGCTTGTTGCACTCTGAACAATTTGTACACCAGCATCATCAGTGGCAAACATTCTCTCTCTCTCTCTCTCTCTCTCTCTCTCTCTCTGATCTGATTGTCAAAAATTAATGGTACATGGAAGAAATCGCAATAAAACACGTGATTGGAAACACACAAAAAAATACCAGAGTGAAAACAGGAAATAAATCCTGAGCGCTCAGGATTTATTTCCTATTTTCACTCTGGTATTTTTACATTAATGTCGTATCTTTACCACAATGTTTTATTATAAACAGGATGCAAGTATGAACAAGTGTGGAAATGTTCCTTGTTTTGATGACGCTACGTGATGGATCAAGTTACTTACGTCAGTGGCTTAACCAGGTTCCTTTTGATCAAGTTTACTTGGCTCCTGTTTAGAGGAACGGCCTTTTTTTTAAGTTCTGACATACGTAGTGACCAACCGGTAAACTGAATACCCATTTCTTTAGGACATACACAGTGAAAGCTCTTCCATGAATGATGATTCCAATTCTGTAATTCTTCATCAAAGTCTTCCATCATCAGACCATACACCACTTCACAATTCGTTCAGAAAAGTGCTGATGTGTCCTGATGTAAATCTCTGAATCTCATACACTGCCATTTTGAGATGTAGAGAATCCATATCTTCCAGACAGAGCTGAGAGGAGTTGGCACTCACAGCATATCCACTTAAAAAAATGGCTAACATAACTCGTATGCAATCTAGATGAAGATTCCAATTTCCCGTGCACTCTGCCCCAATGAAATGCAATGCTACGGTCACAAGATCTAATTACTGTAGTTATAATTGTCTTACCATCTTGCCTTAAAGATGTCATGTGATTTGTGAACTTATGTCGATTATTAGCAACATCATTGTTGAAGATTAAGACACAGTTGGGTATCATTATTGATGAGACGTATCGCCTTCACAGCAGGCTTCTTCAGTCAAATACAGAGGCAGCAGGTGTTGTAGTGAAATAAAGATGATGTATATCAGTCCATCAACCTTGGAGAAAAAGTATTTGAGGTGGTGAGTCCCTCAGCCTGGAGAAGGCGGCAGGTCCCTCTTCAACATAGTTGTCAGACGCTGCAGCACGACGGTATCTTGGTACAGAGGACATCTTCCACTCTTCATCACGTATCGACTAGTAATAAATAAGAAGGGTTAGATTCCAGAGGGATGTCTTCTTACTTCTAGGGAATCCCGTCCCCTGCAACGCCTTCGAGATCTTCCACTTCACCTTCGACAGCATTTAACATTCCGTTCCAGATCATGGAGCTGAGTTCTTCTCCAGGCTGAGGGACTGACCTCCTCAAATACTTTTTCCTCCAAGGTTGATGGACTGATTACATCATATTCATTTTCTCTACAACACCTGCTGGTGTTGACTGAAGAAGCCTAGTATGTAGGCGAAATGTCTCATCAGTAAAGATACCCATAAAGATAGCCCACTGGCTAACTTTATGACCCACTCACCGCGGGTTCAATCCCCGCCCGTACCGTGGTTTGTTTACAATCGTGTCATTACGATTTCTTGATTATTGATCATTGTTATCCCAGGTGTGCTGGGATAGCTCGTACATGGACCTGGCCTGAAAACATATACGAGGTAAAGATGGCCTCATCTGTACCCCTAGACAACAGTTCTGAAATTCCATTCAGTCTCATGATATAGTCAAGCGATACGAGATATGATCCTCTCAACCTCCCAATACGAGATATGATCCTCTCACCCTCACAATACGAGATATGATCCTCTCACCCTCACAATACAAGATATGATCCTCTCACCCTCACAATACGAGATATGATCCTCTCACCTTGACTGTCACCTTGACTGTCTTGGCATGATGTCACTATATCCTTTACTCTCTCATACAATGGTTGTATATAAATGTAGGTTTACGCTCTCTGGTGCGGAAGTCGAGCCTAAGATTTATTTGGGTTCTGTACAGGCAATGTATTCTAGGCTGTCCTACCAGGCGGGGAGAGGAGGACCGTCTTGTTCGTAGGTTGTCTGCTAGGTGATCGCGAGTGTCTGCTAGGTGATCGCGAGTGTCTGCTAGGTGATCGCGAGTGTCTGCTAGGTGATCGCGAGTGTCTGCTAGGTGATCGCGAGTGTCTGCTAGGTGATCGCGAGTGTCTGCTAGGTGATCGCGAGTGTCTGCTAGGTGATCGCGAGTGTCTGCTAGGTGATCGCGAGTGTAGATAAGTTATTCAGAGAACCGGAAAGTTGCACTGTCAAGTACCCAGCCCCTCTGGTGGGAGCTCTGGGAAACAGGCCTACAGTGACAGCTCAAGTAACGGGAGTCATGGGAAACAGATATGGGGGTAGGCCTACTCTCTTCGGTTGGGCATATGTGACAAAATGCGTCATGTTGTTAGATTTTTCTTTCAGCAAATTTTAATGTAGTTGGTACTGTACTCTGCTGGTGGCAGATTAATGAAAGGTATTACGAACACAGGTTATGAATGGCCTGTGACCTGGTCGTAATGGCCTGTGACCTGGTCGTAATGGCCTGTGACCTGGTCGTAATGGGTTTTGGAACAAAACAAACTCAGCAGATAGACTATAACTTGTATTTCCTTCACCAGATATATACAAATATTTACACTTATGTACACTACGTACAAAGATTGAAATAGTACCACATGGTGACAGAATGGCGAAAGCAAAAGCCAGAGAGAGAGAGAGAGAGAGAGAGAGAGAGAGAGAGAGAGAGAGAGAGAGAGAGAGAGAGAGAGAGAGAGCACCGCACTCAACCTGGTAGTTGGCAAATCTGACAAATGTTGACCACATGTGAACCACATCGCCTCAGCATTTGGCAGGCTTGCCTGTGATTGGACAATGAACCAAGGTACTGATTTAACGACGGGTACCCTAAAAAATAGTTAAACCCTTAGCACCCGGTTCCCTGGTTGGGAGGCAGCCTATATGGGAGTGTGTTCATACGCCGAATAAATTGTATCATTCGCTTTGCATGCCACAAAAGGTAATACAATATTGTTGTTTGGACACACGCTAGATTACCTGTTATGACTTGTGATATACCTCGCCCCCCCCGGTGGCAAAGATGGAATTTGAAAAAAAAAAAACTTTCCATACATCTACAAGTGCGCCGGACTTGAGGGTGTTGTAACGTATCTACAAGCTTAATCTCTGTATACATTTTGTAGTTTTAGAAAGTTAAAACCATCCTTTCGCTTTTCTAGTTAAGTTTCTATTTCCATTTTATCCAATGTCCACAATCTCGTTTGAAGTTGGAATAGTGAACAAGTTGGTTACTTTCTGATTGATCACAGTCTTTGCTGGCGTTAATCATCTTAGTCCACCCACTGAGTGCAATGTTTCTTTTCCAGTTAAGGTGTTTAGGGTAAAATATACATTGACAGAAACGTATTGAAAAAATCTTTGCACAAATCAGGTTAACAAGATTTTAACAACAGAAGCCCCAGTGTGACATCGTTATAACTTGAACAAAATCCGAAATTTGACGCTATAATGACATTGCTGTTAGTTGCAAATTTCCGAAATAAGAGCACCGAGAGACCAAGCAATATGCAAGACTGAATGATCGAGGTTTTGTTGCAGCAAATATGCAATGTGTGAGTGATGTACATACTCTACTTTTTCTTATTCGTATTTATTTTTTACATTAACTATACCCAAAAGAAAGCAGGCAATGTCTGAGGAGCCACAGCCTTGGTGTCTTTCATAAGGTCTGTAACATCTGGGTAATTAATCTGTAATGTTATAAACACTTATTCTAATACCGTCTCATAGTATACTTGCTATAAGTGGACCAATTCTTAAGTTCTCATCTTCATTTTTCTCTCACTCTATTTACCAGCTATCAATAAGTTCAGTTCCAGAGCTTTCAGCTTTTTCCCAGTTATTGATAAATCATCTGGCAAATGTTCAAGTTCCCTCATGAAGTCGTGTGGTGAGCACTGGCAGTCCTCATCATCATCAATGGCAGTCCTCATCATCATCAATGGCAGTCCTCATCATCATCAATGGCAGTCCTCATCATCATCAATGAGAGAGTGCGGCCTTTCGAACGCAGAGGCAGTGTGTGTTGAACCCGTGGTCGTTCTTGTTTTAAAGTTGATAGCAGGTTCAGTCAGACTGAGAGTAGCACTTGCCATATCAGCAACAAGACGCAGCACGTTCTTCACTCGTGTCTTCACTTTCTTAAGAGTTTGTATCTAAAATTAAACTCTCTTAAGCTTTATTTATACAACCTTCAGGAGTATATCTAAAATTTAATCTTTTTATAAATTATCTCAGCCATTTAATGTTTGTGTCAGTTTAATGAGGTGTGTGCAGGTCGTCTTAGACAGGTATAATATGACAGGTGTGTGCAGGTCGTCTTACACAGGTATAATATGACAGGTGTGTGCAGGTCGTCTTACACAGGTATAATATGACAGGTGTGTGCAGGTCGTCTTACACAGGTATAATATGACAGGTGTGTGCAGGTCGTCTTACACAGGTATAATATGACAGGTGTGTGCAGGTCGTCTTACACAGGTATAATATGACAGGTGTGTGCAGGTCGTCTTACACAGGTATAATATGACAGGTGTGTGCAGGTCGTCTTACACAGGTATAATATGACAGGTGTGTGCAGGTCGTCTTACACAGGTATAATATGACAGGTGTGTGCAGGTCGTCTTACACAGGTATAATATGACAGGTGTGTGCAGGTCGTCTTACACAGGTATAATATGACAGGTGTGTGCAGGTCGTCTTACACAGGTATAATATGACAGGTGTGTGCAGGTCGTCTTACACAGGTATAATATGACAGGTGTGTGCAGGTCGTCTTACACAGGTATAATATGACAGGTGTGTGCAGGTCGTCTTACACAGGTATAATATGACAGGTGTGTGCAGGTCGTCTTACACAGGTATAATATGACAGGTGTGTCAGGTCGTCTTACACAGGTATAATATGACAGGTGTGTGCAGGTCGTCTTACACAGGTATAATATGACAGGTGTGTGCAGGTCGTCTTACACAGGTATAATATGACAGGTGTGTGCAGGTCGTCTTACACAGGTATAATATGACAGGTGTGTGCAGGTCGTCTTACACAGGTATAATATGACAGGTGTGTGCAGGTCGTCTTACACAGGTATAATATGACAGGTGTGTGCAGGTCGTCTTACACAGGTATAATATGACAGGTGTGTGCAGGTCGTCTTACACAGGTATAATATGACAGGTGTGTGCAGGTCGTCTTATACAGGTATAATATGACAGGTGTGTGCAGGTCGTCTTACACAGGTATAATATGACAGGTGTGTGCAGGTCGTCTTACACAGGTATAATATGACAGGTGTGTGCAGGTCGTCTTACACAGGTATAATATGACAGGTGTGTGCAGGTCGTCTTACACAGGTATAATATGACAGGTGTGTGCAGGTCGTCTTACACAGGTATAATATGACAGGTGTGTGCAGGTCGTCTTACACAGGTATAATATGACAGGTGTGTGCAGGTCGTCTTACACAGGTATAATATGACAGGTGTGTGCAGGTCGTCTTACACAGGTATAATATGACAGGTGTGTGCAGGTCGTCTTACACAGGTATAATATGACAGGTGTGTGCAGGTCGTCTTACACAGGTATAATATGACAGGTGTGTGCAGGTCGTCTTACACAGGTATAATATGACAGGTGTGTGCAGGTCGTCTTACACAGGTATAATATGACAGGTGTGTGCAGGTCGTCTTACACAGGTATAATATGACAGGTGTGTGCAGGTCGTCTTACAAGGTATAATATGACAGGGTGTGCAGGTCGTCTTACACAGGTATAATATGACAGGTGTGTGCAGGTCGTCTTACACAGGTATAATATGACAGGTGTGTGCAGGTCGTCTTACACAGGTATAATATGACAGGTGTGTGCAGGTCGTCTTACACAGGTATAATATGACAGGTGTGTGCAGGTCGTCTTACACAGGTATAATATGACAGGTGTGTGCAGGTCGTCTTACACAGGTATAATATGACAGGTGTGTGCAGGTCGTCTTACACAGGTATAATATGACAGGTGTGTGCAGGTCGTCTTACACAGGTATAATATGACAGGTGTGTGCAGGTCGTCTTACACAGGTATAATATGACAGGTGTGTGCAGGTCGTCTTACACAGGTATAATATGACAGGTGTGTGCAGGTCGTCTTACACAGGTATAATATGACAGGTGTGTGCAGGTCGTCTTACACAGGTATAATATGACAGGTGTGTGCAGGTCGTCTTACACAGGTATAATATGAGAGGTGTGCAGGTCGTCTTACACAGGTATAATATGACAGGTGTGTGCAGGTCGTCTTACACAGGTATAATATGAGAGGTGTGCAGGTCGTCTTACACAGGTATAATATGACAGGTGTGTGCAGGTCGTCTTACACAGGTATAATATGACAGGTGTGTGCAGGTCGTCTTACACAGGTATAATTGCACTTTACAGCATCAGTATTTTATCATCATACCCAGCATGTCCTACCTCGATATTTTTGTTGGTATTGGTGGTGACTGAAGTGTTAGTACTCGTAGTGTTGTTGATGTTGTGGTGGATGTTGTAGGTGGTGGTGAAGCAGAGTTTACTGGTGGTGCTGAGGTAGGGAGGCGAGGAACTGAAGGGAAGGGGAAAGGTGAATGTTAAGTAATTTAAGTTTATTTAAGTACAGGTGCACAAGTACAATTATCATACATAGTAACATGTGAGTAAATTACCTGAAATAACAATCCCCCCAAAAAAAAATCAAGTTAGACAAGGTGACTTATTTCCACTGGATTATTTGTAATATCTTATTATTTTAAGTCTAGCTATGGACCTATTTAAGGTGTGGGGATAAGGGTGTCCTATTTAAGGTGAGGATAAGGGTGTCCTATTTAAGGTGTGGGGGTAACGGTGTCCTATTTAAGGTGGGGATAAGGGTGTCCTATTTAAGGTGAGGCTAAGGGTGTCCTATTTAAGGTGTGGGGGTAACGGTGTCCTGTTTAAGGCGTGGGGATAAGGGTGTCCTATATAAGGTGTTGGGATAAGGGTGTCCTATTTAAGTTGTGGGGATAAGGGTGTCCTATTTAAGGTGTGGGGATAAGGGTGTCCTATTTAAGGTGTGGGGATAAGGGTGTCCTATTTAAGGTGTGGGGATAAGGGTGTCCTATTTAAGGTGTGGGGATAAGGGATGAAGAGGATCTTGTGGGAGACTCCCACAAATACTGGGATGCTTGAAGGAAGTGTAGATACAAATACCGGGGTGCTGGACCTGGTATTTATGCGCAAATACCGGTACGATAGACCAGCTGGGAGAGAGAAACACCGGGGGTTGTAATATTTAATCATAGTTTGTATAGTGCGCTAAACCCGTGTCGGTCACTCAGCACAACGAGTGGTGGAGGCTCGAACCTCCGTCCGCTAGCGCGCGCTCACACACTCACAGACACATTTATGGGATACACCAAAAAGAAACCGGTTTCAGGGAATATAACAAATCTGTGGATCAGTAACCCCTGGATTTAACATACTAATCAGTAACCACTGGATTTAACATAAAGAACCGGTTAAATACAAACAACGATTAACACCCGGATTTAACATACTAATCAGTAACCCCTGGATTTAACATACTAATCAGTAACCCCTGGATTTAACATACTAATCAGTAACCCCTGGATTTAACATTCTAATAGCAATGTTTTGCTGTGGTTGTAGATTCCGAATCAACTGACGAAGCAGATTTTGTTCCAGGTTTTCGAAGTCCGTTAAACCGAGGAGTGTTAAAGTGACCCCTACACGGGGACGCTGTACAGTACGATGCGAGAGAACCCCCCAAAAAAACTGGAGGATAATTTATGCTACAGCGGAGGTCAGGTCACATGACCTGACCTAGTGTTGTCTTCCTCTTAAATCACTGTACCCAATATTACTGTTATTAACTCAGGTCTCCACCGTCCTCCTCAGGTCCACTGTCAATAACAGTAGGTATTTCGCTTTTGTTTACAATCCCTTAAATTGTGGTCACCTGACTGCACTTTCTCCTGCGTCCAATGGGGTCGCGTCTTTCTCCTGCGTCCAATGGGGTCGCGTCTTTCTCCTGCGTCCAATGGGGTCGCGTCTTTCTCCTGCGTCCAATGGGGTCGCGTCTTTCTCCTGCGTCCAATGGGGTCGCGTCTTTCTCCTGCGTCCAATGGGTCGCGTCTTTCTGCTCAAAAATCGGATATTTTCTTTTGTCTTTATCGCATATATCATTGACTAACGTTGTGGCAAGGTATAATTTCCACATTTTTTATTGACAGGCGAGAGTATAATTTAGCTAAACATAACTTAAATAACCCAAATAAAAAAAAATGCTGCAAATTAGAAGTGAGAAATACAAAAGCGATTTACAGGCAAGGATTGTCTGTTGACATTGCAATCCTAGAAGACTTCAATCCTAGAGGGCTTCAATCCTAGACGGCTTCAATTCTAGACAGTTTCAATCCTAGACAACTTCAATCCTAGACAACTTCAATCCTAGACAACTTCAATCCTAGACAACTTCAATCCTAGACAACTTCAATCCTAGACAGCTTCAATCCTAGACAGCTTCAATCCTAGACAGTTTCAATCCTAGACGGCTTCAATCCTAGACAGCTTCAATCCTAGACGGCTTCAATCCTAGAGGGCATCAATCCTAGACGGCTTCAATCCTAGACAGTTTCAATCCTAGACAACTTCAATCCTAGACAACTTCAATCCTAGACAGCATCAATCCTAGACAGTTTCAATCCTAGACAACTTCAATCCTAGACAACTTCAATCCTAGACAGCATCAATCCTAGACAGCTTCAATCCTAGACAGTTTCAATCCTAGACGGCTTCAATCCTAGACAGTTTCAATCCTAGACAGCTTCAATCCTAGAGGGCATCAATCCTAGACGGCTTCAATCCTAGACAGTTTCAATCCTAGACGGCTTCAATCCTAGACAGTTTCAATCCTAGACAGCTTCAATCCTAGAGGGCATCAATCCTAGAGGGCTTCAATCCTAGACAGTTTCAATCCTAGACGGCTTCAATCCTAGACAGCTTCAATCCTAGACGGCTTCAATCCTAGAGGGCATCAATCCTAGACGGCTTCAATCCTAGACAGTTTCAATCCTAGACGGCTTCAATCCTAGACAGTTTCAATCCTAGACAGCTTCAATCCTAGAGGGCATCAATCCTAGACGGCTTCAATCCTAGACAGTTTCAATCCTAGACAGCTTCAATCCTAGAGGGCATCAATCCTAGACGGCTTCAATCCTAGACAGTTTCAATCCTAGACGGCTTCAATCCTAGACAGCTTCAATCCTAGACGGCCTCAATCCTAGACGGCTTCAATCCTAGACGGCTTCAATCCTAGACAACTTCAAACCTAGATGGCTTCAATCCTAGACAGCTTCAATCCTACAGGGCTTCAATCCTAGATAGCTTCAATCCTACAGGGCTTCAATCCTAGAAGGCTTCAATCCTAGATGGCTTCAATCCTAGGCAGCTTCAATCCTAGACAGCTTCACTCCTAGACAGCTTCAATCCTAGACAACTTCAATCCTAGAGGGCTTCAATCCTAGACAGCTTCAATCCTAGAGGGCTTCAATCCTAGACAGCTTCAATCCTAGACGGCTTCAATCCTAGACAGCTTCAATCCTAGACAGCTTCAATCCTAGACAGCTTCAATCCTAGACGGCTTCAATCCTAGACAGCTTCAATCCTAGACAGCTTCAATCCTAGACGGCTTCAATCCTAGACGGCTTCAATCCTAGACAGCTTCAATCCTAGACAGCTTCAATCCTAGAGGGCTTCAATCCTAGACGGCTTCAATCCTAGACGGCTTCAATCCTAGACGGCTTCAATCCTAGACGGCTTCTATCTTAGACAGCTTCAATCCTAGACGGCTTCAATCCTAGACAGCTTCAAACCTAGACGGCTTCAATCCTAGACGGCTTCAATCCTAGACGGCTTCAATCCTAGACAGCTTCAATCCTAGACGGCTTCAATCCTAGACGGCTTCAATCCTAGACAGCTTCAATCCTAGACGGCTTCAATCCTAGACGGCTTCAATCCTAGACAGCTTCAATCCTAGACGGCTTCAATCCTAGACAGCTTCAATTCTAGACAGCTTCAATCCTAGACGGCTTCAATCCTTGACAGCTTCAATCCTAGACGGCTTCAATCCTAGACAGCTTCAATCCTAGACGGCTTCAATCCTAGACGGCTTCAATCCTAGACAGCTTCAATCCTAGACGGCTTCAATCCTAGACAGCTTCAATCCTAGACGGCTTCAATCCTAGACGGCTTCAATCCTAGACAGCTTCAATCCTAGACGGCTTCAATCCTAGACAGCTTCAATCCTAGACGGCTTCAATCCTAGACAGCTTCAATCCTAGACGGCTTCAATCCTAGACAGCTTCAATCCTGGACGCCTTCAATCATAGCAGACGACTATTATTATGGGGTTACAATTTATTTGAAAAATTATTTCTGCTGGGAAGTCAATATTGTGAGTTGTCCTCTTGGACACACTGCACTATGGCGTCAGCCATGGCTCTCCCCCTAGTGTCACTGTTGTGTGGGTCTTGGGAGAGATATATAGGTTGTCAAAGACACTCCTTGTAGGATGGTTACGGTATATTTACGGTCTGTGTAGGAGAGAGCCAAGCGTCTGTCCAGCCGTAGGTCTGCCACTTCTGAGTGAGGGGGTACGCCTATACGAGGCTATGCACATGCGCTGAGCCTCTGACGTCAGCGGGTACCGTGACGTCACACGCAAAGGGACCAGCTGTATAAGTGGGATGAACGCTGATACACTACACAAGTGTATATATGATACTGACACGACATTCTCAATCTTTCATAAACCGCAATAGTTGGTTTATGTTTAAGACCAAGCAGCAGGGCGTTGCAACCACCCATAAAACAACAGCTTGTATTGGCCGAGCGTGGTTTAACACACTATATAAAACAACAGCTTCCGTTGGCCAAGCGTGGTTTAACGCTATAAAACAATAGCTTGTATTGACCAAGCGTGGTTTAACACTATAAAACAACAGCTTGCGTTGGCCAAACGTGGTTTAACGCAATAAAACAACAGCTTATGCTGGCCAAGTAGGATTTAACACTACAAAAAAAAGCTTGTGTTGGCCAAGGGGGTTGTTAAACCCTCTTGGCCACTTTATAAATAACATTCTCACCCCGGGGTAAAACCTCATCTAGGCTGACAAGTTTTACACTGAAGGTAGGCCTAAAAAAAAGTGGAATGCAGTCTATCCAGCGAAATTACCACGGGGGTTCACGGTCCACCAGAACCCAGGGTTCACGGTCCACTATTACCCGAGCTTCATGGTCCATTACCCGGGGTTCACAGCCCACCAGTACCCGGGGTTCATGGTCCACCAGTACCCGGGTTCACGGTCTACCTGTACCCAGGGTTAATGGTCTAACAGTACCAGGGGATCATGGTCCACCAGTACCCGGATTCATGGTCCACCAGTACCCGGGGTTCACGGTCCAATAGTACCCTGGGTTCACGGTCCACCAGTACCCGGGGTTCATGGTCCACCAGTACCCGGGGTTCATGGTCCACCAGTACCCGGGGTTCACTGTTAACCAGTACCCGGGGTTCATGGTTCACCAGTACCCGGGGTTCATGGTCCACCAGTACTCGGGGTTCATGGTCCACCAGTACCCGAGGTTAATGGTCCACTAGTACCCGGGGTTTACGGTCCACCAGTACCCGGGGTTCATGGTCCACCAGTATCCGGGGTTCACAGTACACCAGTACCCTGGGTTCATGGTCCACCAGTACCCAGGGTTCATGGTCCACCAGTATCCGGGGTTCATGGTCCACCAGTACTCGGGGTTCATGGTCCACCAGTACTCGGGGTTCATGGTCCACCAGTACCCGGGGTTTACGGTCCACCAGTACCCGGGGTTCATGGTCCACCAGTACCCAGGGTTCATCGTCCGCCAGTACCCAGGGTTCATGGTCCACCAGTACCCAGAGTTCATTGTCCACCAGTACGGGGTTCATGTCACCAGTCCGGGGTTCATGGTCCACCAGTACCGGGTTCATGGTCCACCAATACACGGGGTTCATGGTCCACCAGTACCCGGGGTTCACAGTCCACCAGTACCCGGGGTTCATGGTCCACCAGTACCCGGGGTTCATGGTCCACCAGTACCCGGGATTCATGGTCCACCAATACACGGGGTTCAAGGTCCACCAGTACCCGGGGTTCACAGTCCACCAGTACCCGGGGTTCATGGTCCACCAGTACCCAGGGTTCATGGTCCACCAGTACCCGGGGTTCATGGTCCACCAGTACCCGGGGTTCATGGTCTACCAGTACCCGGGGTTCATGGTCCGCCAGTACCCGGGGTTCACGGTTCACCAGTACCCGGGGTTCATGGTCCACCAGTTCCCGGGGTTCACTGGCAGACTCCAGTAGTGTCAGCCTGAGCTGGCAGACTCCAGTAGTGTCGGCCTGAGCTGGCAGACTCCAGTAGTGTCGACCTGAGCTGGCAGACTCTAGTAGTATCGGCCTGAGCTGGCAGACTCCAGTAGTGTCGGCCTAAGCTGGCAGACTCCAGTAGTGTCGGCCTGAGCTGGCAGACTCCAGTAGTGTCGACCTGAGCTGGCAGACTCCAGTAGTGTCGGCCTGAGCTGGCATACTCCAGTAGTGTCGGCCTGAGCTGGCAGACTCCAGTAGTGTCGGCCTGAGCTGGCAGACTCCAGTAGTGTCGGCCTGAGCTGGCAGACTCCATTAGTGTCGGCCTGAGCTGGCAGACTCCAGTAGTGTTGGCCTGAGCTGGCAGACTCCAGTAGTGTCGGCCTGAGCTGGCAGACTCCAGTAGTGTCGGCCTGAGCTGGCAGACTCCAATAGTGTCGGCCTGAGCTGGCAGACTCACAGCTAGCTGTCGGCCTGAGCTGGCAGACTCCAGTACTGTCGGCCTGAGCTGGCAACTCATAGTGTCGGCCTGAGCTGGCAGTACTCCAGTAGTGTCGGCCTGAGCTGGCAGACTCCAATTGTGTCAGCCTGAGCTGGCAGACTCCAATAGTGTCGGCCTGAGCTGGCAGACTCCAGTAGTGTCGGCCTGAGCTGGCAGACTCCAGTAGTGTCGGCCTGAGCTGGCAGACTCCAGTAGTGTCGGCCTGGAGCTGGCAGACTCCAGTAGTGTCGGCCTGAGCTGGCAGACTCCAGTAGTCGGCGGCGCACTGACCGCTGGCAGACTCCAGTAGTGTCGCCTGAGCTGGCAGACTCCAGTAGTGTCCGCCTGAGCTGGCAGACTCCAGTAGTGTCCGCCTGAGCTGGCAGACTCCAGTAGTGTCAGCCTGAAGTGTGGTGAAGGCGTCTTGACGCACATCTTGTGTGGTGTGGTGAAGGCGTCTTGACGCACATCTTGTGTGATGAAGGCGTCTTCCTTCAGGTACCTCAACGCTGTTTGAAGGTTTGCTCTTTAAGTATAAACTGCCGTTGTTTTGCGGTTTGTGTGTAACGCAGCCGATATAATTACTTTATTGACGACACTGAGATTCTCTGTCTCTGTCTGTCTGTCTGTCTGTCTGTCTGTCTGTCTGTCTGTCTTGTCTGCTCTCGTCTGTCTCTCTCTCTTCTTCTCTCTCTCTCTCTCTTCTCTCTCTCCCTTCTTTTCTTTCTTCTCTCTCTCTCTCTCTTTTCTGTCTTCCAGAGCCTCAAGACCTGGCATTTATCTTGAGGTAAAACTTGAACCACTTGTCTGACCTGCTAGTTGTTGCTGGTCTTCCAGCAGACTGTCTCTGGCCTCTCTCTGTTGCTGGTCTTCCAGCAGACTTTCTCTGGCCTCTCTCTGTTGCTGGTCTTCCAGCAGACTTTCTCTGGCCTCTCTCTGTTGCTGGTCTTCCAGCAGACTGTCTCTGGTCTCTCTCTGTTGCTGGTCTTCCAGCAGACTTTCTCTGGCCTCTCTCTGTTGCTGGTCTTCCAGGAGACTTTCTCTGGCCTCTCTCTGTTGCTGGTCTTCCAGCAGACTGTCTCTGGCCTCTCTCTGTTGCTGGTCTTCCAGCAGACTTTCTCTGGCCTCTCTCTGTTGCTGGTCTTCCAGCAGACTTTCTCTGGCCTCTCTCTGTTGCTGGTCTTCCAGCAGACTGTCTCTGGCCTCTCTCTGTTGCTGGTCTTCCAGCAGACTTTCTCTGGCCTCTCTCTGTTGCTGGTCTTCCAGCAGACTTCTCTGGCCTCTCTCTGTTGCTGGTCTTCCAGCAGACTGTCTCTGGCCTCTCTCTGTTGCTGGTCTTCCAGCAGACTTTCTCTGGCCTCTCTCTGTTGCTGGTCTTCCAGCAGACTTCTTGGCCTCTCTCTGTTGCTGGTCTTCCAGCAGACTGTCTCTGGCCTCTCTCTGTTGCTGGTCTTCCAGCAGACTTCTCTGGCCTCTCTCTGTTGCTGGTCTTCCAGCAGACTTCTCTGGCCTCTCTCTGTTGCTGGTCTTCCAGCAGACTTCTCTGGCTCTCTCTGTGCTGGTCTTCCAGCAGACTTCTCTGGCTCTCTGTTGCTGGTCTTGCACTCTGGCCTCTCTGTGCTGGCTTCCACAGGGGGGTCGGCTCAGCAGACGCTCTGGGCAAATTCTGTTGATGGCTTCGCAGATTCTGCTCTCGGAGGTTAAGAGGGAATGTTGGGGAGGAGTAGGGTATGATATGGGGCAGGAGGGACTTGGATAGGGATTGAAAGGTATGGGGAGGAAGGGGCTTAGGAAGGTATGGGGAGGAAGGAAGAAGGGGAAAGGTATGGGAGGAAGGGAGGGGGAAGATATGGGGAAAGGGAGGGGGGAAGGTATGACGAGGAAGGGAGGGGGGAAGGTATGACGAGGAAGGGAGGGGGGAAGGTATGGTGAGGAAGGGAGGGGGGAAGGTATGGGGAGGAAGGAAGGGGGGAAGGTATGGGGAGGAAGGGAGGGAAGTATGCGAGGAAGGAGGGGGAGGCATGGGGAGGGAGTTAGCTCGACCGACATGTACAGAACCCTGGCTGGCTCTTGTGTACTTTCTCCCCCACACTGTCCAAAGCGTGGTTGGTAGCGCTTGGCTCCCACACCGTGTCCGTGGTTAGAGTCACGGACCGGGTAGTTAGAGTCACGGACCGGGTAGTAACGCTGGGCATATTTCTTACACTTGCTGCACCCGTTTACCTAACAGTAAGTAGGTACCTGGATGTTAGTAGACTGTTGTGGGTGGCATCCTGGGGGGTGGCAGGATAACAGGTGTAATAATGTTGGCAGAATTACCGACAATGTGTTAGGATCAGATCTTAGCCTGAAAAACTGATCTGTGTATATAAAGAAAGAATGTTTTTGTAACCTCTAGTTGACCTGTGTTTAGCCTCCACCTGCGGTCCCTTGGTCTACTACACTCCACCTGCGGTCCCTTGGTCTACTACACTCCACCTGCGGTCCCTTGGTCTACTACACTCCACCTGCGGTCCCTTGGTCTACTACACTCCACCTGCGGTCCCTTGGTCTACTACACTCCACCTGCGGTCCCTTGGTCTACTACACTCCACCTGCGGTCCCTTGGTCTACTACACTCCACCTGCGGTCCCTTGGTCTTACACTCCACCTGCGGTCCCTTGGTCTACTACACTCCACCTGCGTCCCTTGGTCTACTACACTCCACCTGCGGTCCCTTGGTCTACTACACTCCACCTGCGGTCCCTTGGTCTACTACACTCCACCTGCGGTCCCTTGGTCTACTACACTCCACCTGCGGTCCCTTGGTCTACTACACTCCACCTGCGGTCCCTTGGTCTACTACACTCCACCTGCGGTCCCTTGGTCTACTACACTCCACCTGCGGTCCCTTGGTCTACTACACTCCACCTGCGGTCCCTTGGTCTACTACACTCCACCTGCGGTCCCTTGGTCTACTACACTCACCTGCGGTCCCTTGGTCTACTACACCCACCTGCGGTCCCTTGGTCTACTACACTCCACCTGCGGTCCCTTGGTCTACTACACTCCACCTGCTGTCCTCTCGACATCAGGTTTTTATACATCACCTGGTCCCTGTCACTACCTCACCTCGGTCACCTGGTTCAGTCTCACCTGGTCATTCCAGTTGTCAAATACAGACTTGTGTCATACCTGGAATACAACTGTAGATTCCTTGATATGTAACGTTATTTCCCTGAGGTCACCCCCCCCCCCCCCCCCCCCCCCCCCCCCCCCCCCCCCCCCCCCCCCCCCCCCCCCCCCCCCCCCCCCCCCCCCCCCCCCCCCCCCCCCCCCTTGGTCTATACACTCCACCTGCGGTCCCTTGGTCTACTACACCCACCTGCGGTCCCTTGGTCTCACACTCCACCTGCGGTCCCTTGGTCTACTACACTTCACCTGCGGTCCCTTGGTCTACTACACTCCACCTGCGGTCCCTTTGGTCTACTACACTCCACCTGCGGTCCCTTGGTCTACTACCTCCACCTGCGGTCCCTTGGTCTACTCCCACTCCACCTGCGGTCCCTTGGTCTACTACACTCCACCTGCGGTCCCTTGGTCTACTACCTCCACCTGCGGTCCCTTGGTCTACTACACTCCACCTGCGGTCCCTTGGTCTACTACACTCCACCTGCGGTCCCTTGGTCTACTACACTCACCTGCGGTCCCTTGGTCTACTACACTCCACCTGCGGTCCCTTGGTCTACTACACTCCAGCAACTTAGGTCTGTCCTCTCGACATCGTTTAGGATTTTTATACATCGTTAATTATCTCTTCCCTGTGTCTCCTCTTCTCCAGGGTAGTCAGGTTCAGTTCTCACAACATTATTGGTGCATAATACCGAAAAGTTGATAAATAAGACTTGTGTCATACCGGAATATCAATGTAGATTCCTTTTTTGATATGTGAACGAATTATTTCTCCTGTAGGCAATACGACATTTCCATTCTACCCCCTCCACTCTCTATTACCCTCCATTTATTCGGGGTCAAACTCCAATAGCCATTTGTCTCATCAAGCTTTTAGCCTGACTAGGTCTTCCTAAACTATATGTCTATCCACTACTTTTTTCTCATCCGCATTACTTCACATCATCTGCAGCAGAAAGACATGCAAGTGAGTCACCCCCATCAGATACGCCGTTTACGTACAGAACTGTACGTGATTTAGTCTTAGCAGATACATTGTTTACGTACATACAAGTCCGTGATTTAGTCACGTCAGTCAAGTAGTTTCCGGGTATATATTATCATGCTTCACTCTCCTCCGGTCTATTAAGTACTTATTTAAAACTTTAAGGCGTTCCCATGGAGGAGATATTTCTGGTGCCATGGACGGGGCCGTCAACACTGAGCAATATTCCAACTGAGGGATCACAATCGATTTGAAAAATTTCGCCACTGGCATTATTTCCCTAGTTTTGAAAGTTATTATCCACCCCGGTCATCCTCCTGGGTGTCGTAACCTCTATTATCCACCCCGTCATCCTCCTGGGTGTCGTAACCTCTGTCAGGTTCAGTTCCTGACACGGAGGACCTCCTCACCAGCATCCAGCAACCATGGCAACGAACAACTGTTGAGGCTTAGAACCGACACGTATCTGACACTATGTATACGCGATTGCCTGTGCAAGTTCACGTCCAACAGATAAAAAACGAGTGATTTATACCAACTTAGACCCGCTTATAAGCCATCGTTGCAATGATTTTGGGGTAAGTGAATTTATGTCTATGTAAACAACTCATTACGATTATTACCAGATCACTGATCTGTAGTTCATTACCACCGTAACTTGTGTAGCAAGCATAAGTGTTGAGGTTTAGCCCCTGGACCCATTATGTGCCTCATCTATGGAATGTCGTTACACCAAGCCATTATGAACCTCTCACCTATAGACTGTGGCTTACACCAAGCCATTATGAATCTCTCACCTATAGACTGGCTTACACCAAGCCATTATGTGCCTCTCACTTATAGACTGTGGCTTACACCAAGCCATTATGTGCCTCTCATCTATAGACTGTGGCTTACACCATGGCTATGAGGTTGCATCGTAGAGCCATTCAACTAACGTTCTGGTGCTTCCTGGTAAACACTGACACCTTCCCCTTTACTCTTGCTTGTTGTTCTAGCCTGTGGATTAACCTTTTGCGGGGTACTGTATTGAAAGTTTCTTTTTAACGGCCCAGGAAAACAGTCCGCCCAGCTCTTCCGTTCAGGTTTTATGACTAACTTTTTCGTAGAATTCCAGAGGGTTTGTTAGGCTTGATTTCTCGTGCCTAAATCCGTGTTGTGCTGATATTCTGTGAGTCTGCGAGTGTGTGTGGAGAAGAGAGAGAGAGAGAGAGAGAGAGAGAGAGAGAGAGAGAGAGAGAGAGAGAGAGAGAGAGAGAGAGCAGACAGAGAGCAGACAGAGAGAGCAGACAGAGCAGAGAGAACAGAGAGAGAGAGAGAGAGAGAGAGAGAGAGAGAGAGAGAGAGAGAGAGAGAGAAGAGATAGAGAGCAGACAGAGACCGACCGTGGCTACAGAAGATAACAATGGCTCTCGCTCTTTCTTTCCCGACATTGAAGCCAGACACCTCAGCATACAAATGACACACTGCCCAAAACCACGAACACAAAAAAGTCCACAGTGGTGGCTGGCTGCAGAGCTTGACACTAACCTACAAAGCACAACATCGCTCCCACGGAACCTCCGCAACGAGCATCCCATCCCCCCTGAGCGAGGCCTTGACGAAGCCACCAAGTAGAATGGTTGTGATTCTGGTGTTGTGTACCAGGACACAGACGATCGATCAGTCTTAGCGCTACAAGAGAGACTTGTCCACGGGTGCCACTACTAACAGCTTGTTTCCTGCAGGACGTGGTCTGTTATATTTTATAGGGAAGCGGCAAAGCCTCAAGGGATCATGCGGTGCCTGGGGTGTGGTAGGCAAACAGGTCTGATCTAAGCCCCTTCCAGAGGCGAAACGTCTCAAATGATCTTATCTGCATTTGTGTTTCTCCTTTTGTCGGCTTTGCGTCATGTGCCATTAATATCTCAGCCATTGCGATTCAGGAAGGATCACCATCTTAATCTCTCTCCACCATTATCTTCGTAAGACGTGGTTATAACCCTCGTCACAACCTCAGTCCGTCCCTTCCTCTCTCTCTCTTTCTCTCTCTCTCTCTCTCTCTCTCTCTCTCTCCACTCTCTCACGAATAATAAACAAAACAGCATCGTGTATGTAACCTTGACTCACGCCCACTGCTCACGAGCCATCATCACAGAAGTTATAACGCTGTCAGTCTGTGCAGCGAGCGTGCAACGCAGAGCACCGCGAAAGTAATGGGTGTTCCTGGAAGATCCTGCGACGAGGATGCTGGAGGCTGCCAAGAGGAGAGAGACAGAGACAGCCGGTGGCTGCAACAATCTGGCCTCTGGGGAGGTGCGCCTGAGGGCTCACATTCGACTGCCCTCACACGTATTGACATGTGCGATACACAGTATTGGGCTCGCACATCGGCGTTCCAGGGAAAATACGTCGTTCTTATTGATTTACCTTATTAATAGAGGAGTTGGGAAGCGAGGAGTGCGGGAGTGCGGGGATAACATGTGTACGAGAGGCACAGCGCACCTCCCTACCAGGAACTAGGTGAGCAAGGTCACAGAGCACCTCCCTACCAGGAACTAGGTGAGCAAGGTCACAGAGCACCTCCCTACCAGGAACTAGGTGAGCAAGGTCACAGAGCACCTCCCTACCAGGAACAAGGTGAGCAAGGTCACAGAGCACCTCCCTACCAGGAACTAGGTGAGCAAGGTCACAGAGCACCTCCCTACCAGGAACTAGGTGAGCAAGGTCACAGAGCACCTCCCTACCAGGAACAAGGTGAGCAAGGTCACAGAGCACCTCCCAACCAGGAACAAGGTGAGCAAGGTCACAGAGCACCTCCCTACCAGGAACTAGGTGAGCAAGGTCACAGAGCACCTCCCTACCAGGAACAAGGTGAGCAAGGTCACAGAGCACCTCCCAACCAGGAACAAGGTGAGCAAGGTCACAGAGCACCTCCCTACCAGGAACTAGGTGAGCAAGGTCACAGAGCACCTCCCTACCAGGAACAATGTGAGCAAGGTCACAGAGCACCTCCCTACCAGGAACAAGGTGAGCAAGGTCACAGAGCACCTCCCTACCAGGAACTAGGTGAGCAAGGTCACAGAGCACCTCCCTACCAGGAACAAGGTGAGCAAGGTCACAGAGCACCTCCCTACCAGGAACTAGGTGAGCAAGGTCACACAGCACCTCCCTACCAGGAACAAGGTGAGCAAGGTCACAGAGCACCTCCCTACCAGGAACTAGGTGAGCAAGGTCACAGAGCACCTCCCTACCAGGAACTAGGTGAGCAAGGTCACAGAGCACCTCCCTACCAGGAACAAGGTGAGCAAGGTCACAGAGCACCTCCCTACCAGGAACAAGGTGAGCAAGGTCACAGAGCACCTCCCTACCAGGAACTAGGTGAGCAAGGTCACAGAGCACCTCCCTACCAGGAACTAGGTGAGCAAGGTCACAGAGCACCTCCCTACCAGGAACAAGGTGAGCAAGGTCACAGAGCACCTCCCTACCAGGAACAAGGTGAGCAAGGTCACAGAGCACCTCCCTACCAGGAACTAGGTGAGCAAGGTCACAGAGCACCTCCCTACCAGGAACTAGGTGAGCAAGGTCACAGAGCACCTCCCTACCAGGAACAAGGTGAGCAAGGTCACAGAGCACCTCCCAACCAGGAACAAGTTGAGCAAGGTCACAGAGCACCTCCCTACCAGGAACTAGGTGAGCAAGGTCACAGAGCACCTCCCTACCAGGAACTAGGTGAGCAAGGTCACAGGGCACCTCCCTACCATGAACTAGGTGAGCAAGGTCACAGAGCACCTCCCTACCAGGAACTAGGTGAGCAAGGTCACAGAGCACCTCCCTACCAGGAACTAGGTGAGCAAGGTCACAGAGCACCTCCCTACCAGGAACAAGGTGAGCAAGGTCACAGAGCACCTCCCTACCAGGAACTAGGTGAGCAAGGTCACAGAGCACCTCCCTACCAGGAACTAGGTGAGCAAGGTCACAGAGCACCTCCCTACCAGGAACTAGGTGAGCAAGATCACAGCGCACCTCCCTACAAGGAACTACGTGAGCAAGGTCACAGAGCACCTCCCTACGAGCCTGGCCCATGGCCGGGCTCAGAGAGTAGATAAACTCTCGAAACTCTTCAAAGGTATATACCAGGAACTAGGTGAGCAAGGTCACAGAGCACCTCCCTACCAAGAACTAGGTGAGCAAGGTCACAGCACACCTCCCTACCAGGAACTAGGTGAGCAAGGTCACAGCGCACCTCCCTACTAGGAACTAGGTGAGCAAGGTCACAGAGCACCTCCCTACCAGGAACTAGGTGAGCAAAGTCACAGAGCACCTCCCTACCAGGAACTAAGTGAGCAAGGTCACAGCGCACCTCCCTACCAGGAACTAGGTGAGCAAGGTCACAGCGCACCTTCCTACCAGGAACTAGGTGAGCAAGGTCACAGAGCACCTCCCTACCAGGAACTAAGTGAGCAAGGTCACAGCGCACCTCCCTACCAGGAACTAGGTGAGCAAGGTCACAGAGCACCTCCCTATCAGGAACTAGGTGATCCATTGCAGTGCCTTTCCTGTTATACATGCTTGATCCCCTAGCTTTTGCACTAATCTCTTGTAAGGAACTGTGTCGAAGGCCTTCCTGCAGTCCATTAAAACGCAATCTACCCACCCCTCTCTCTCGTGTCTTGTTTCCGTTACCTTGTCATAAAACTCCAATAGGTTTGTAACACAGGATTTCCCTTCCTTGAAACCATGCTGGTTGTCATTTATAAGCTTGTTCCTTTCTAGGTGCTCCACCACTCTCCTGATAATCTTCTCCATGACTTTGCATACTATACACGTCAGTGACAGGTTTGTAGTTTAATGCCTCGTGTCTGTCTCCTTTCTTAAAAACTGGGGACTACATTTGCCATCTTCAATTCCTCAGGCAGTTGCGCAGTTTCAATGGATGTACTGAAGATTGTTGTTAGTGGCACACACAGCGTCTCTGCTCCCTCTCTAAGGACCCACGTTAGAGATGTTGTCTAGTCCCACTGCCTTTGAGGTTTCTAGTTCACTTGGCAGCTTCTTCACCTCCTTGGTTGTGTGTATTTCATCCAGCACTTGTTGGTATATCCCGTGTTGGTGTACCCGACTATTCTGACTTCCCAGAGTCCTTTCTGTCTCCACTGTAAATACTTCTGTAAATCTCATGTTGAGTTCCTCACATACTTCTTGGTCGTTTCTTGTGATCTCCCACCTTCCTTCCTCAGCCTGATTACCTGGTCTTTGACTGTTGTTTTCCTCCTGATGTGGCTGTACAACAGCTTCAGGTCAGACTTGACTTTCAATGCTATGTCGTTTTTTTACTGTCGTTGAGCCTCCCTCCTTATCTGTGCATACTCGTTTCTGGCTCTTTGACTAATCTCTTTATTTTCCTGGGTCCTTTGTCTTCTGTACTTTTTGCATTTTCTAGTACACTTAGTTTTTGCCTCCCTACACTTTTGGGTGAACCAAGGGCTCGTTTTGGTCTTCCCATTATTTCCATTGTCATTAGGAACAAACTCCTCTGCCCTCTTGCATTTTGTTGTTACATAGTCCATCATTTCATTTACTGATTTTCCTACCAATTCTCTTTCCCACTGAACCTCTTGCAGGAAGTTCCTCATGCCTGTGTAGTCCCCCCCTTTTGTAATTTGGCTTTTCCCATCCTATTCCTGTTACCCTCTCCACCTGTAATCCTACTATGTATTCAGAGCTCGGAACCACGTCATCGCTAGCTCCGAGGGGCCTTTCGTATGTGATGTCCTCGATGTCCGAGCTACTCAAGGTGAATACGAGGTCCAGTCTTGCTGGTTCATCCTCACCTCTCTGGTAGTGTCCCTAACATATTGATGCATGAGGTATTCCAGTACCACATCCATCATCTTGGCTCTCCATATTTCGGGACCCTTATGGGGCTCCAGTTTTCCTAGTTAATCTCCTCGTGATTGAAATCACCCATAACTAGTAACTAGTGTGAGCTCTTCTGGCCACCTCAGCTAGTGTGTCCACCATTGCTCTGTTGCTCTCTTCATATTCTTCTCTTGGCCTCCTGCACTTCTGTGGCGGGTTGTACATCACTGCAATTACCACCTTATTTCGTCCATTCTTTCCATTTCTTCAAATTTAATGAGAAGTGCAACTCTTCCTCTCCTGCTGCTCCCTCTGTCTTTCCTCAGGATCTGATGTGTGTGTGCACCTACAAAGCTGTGTTTGCGAGGGGAGGATACGGGGTCGATACATAGCTCCCGGCCCAGCTTCCTGGACTTGCATGACAGACTCTTACTTTATTCTGGCATCCCTAGTTCTACCGTACCTACTCCTGACGCTGTGTACTTAGTGTGCCTTCACCCAGTTGTTTGCTTCACTTCCTTACCATTCTCAGACGAAATAAATGATTTATGACATCTATACTGTTGGTCTCTAGCTCTTGTTCCTGGAGCTCTTCTGCACAACACTGTTCTTGTCTGCCCTCTCTGTCCTTGTCTGCCCTGTCTGTCCTTGTCTGCCCTGTCTGTCCTTGTCTGCCCTGTCTGTCCTTGTCTGCCCTGTCTGTCCGTGTCTGCCCTGTCTGTCCTTGTCTGCCCTGTCTGTCCTTGTCTGCCCTGTCTGTCCTTGTCTGCCCTGTCTGTCCTTGTCTGCCCTGTCTGTCCTTGTCTGCCCTGTCTATCCTTGTCTCCCCTGTCGGTCCTTGTCTCCCCTGTCGGTCCTTGTCTCCCCTGTCGGTCCTTGTCTCCCCTGTCGGTCCTTGTCTCCCCTGTCGGTCCTTGTCTCCCCTGTCGGTCCTTGTCTCCCCTGTCGGTCCCTTTTGTCCTTCTCTGCAAGGGGCACCCTACGAGGGTGCAAGGCCGGTACTGAGCACCCCAGGAGGTGCCAAGTTCCTACTGAGCACCTCACAAGGGTCCCAGGCCGGTACGGAGCACCACACGAGGGTGCCAGACTGGTGCTGAGCACCCCACGAGGTGTTCAGGCTGGTACTGACACCTCACGAGGGTGCCAAGTTGGTACTGAGCACCCCACGAGGGAGTAAGGCTGGTACTGAGCACCGCACGAGGGTACCAGGCTGGTATTGAGCACCTCATGAGGGTACAAGGCTGGTACCGAACACCCCACGAGGGTACCAGGCTGGTACTGAACACCCCACGAGGGTACCAGGCAGGTAATGAGCACCCCTACGAGGGTACCAGGCTGGTATTAAGCACCTCATGAGGGTACCAGGCTGGCACCGAGCACCCTACGAGGGTACAAGGCTGGTACTGAGCACCCCACGAAGGTGTCAGGCTGGTACTGAGCACACCACGAGGGTACCAGGTTGGTATTGAGCACCTCATGAGGGTACCAGGCTGGTACCGAACACCCCACGAGGGTACCTAGCTGGTATTGAGCACCTCACGAGGGTACCAGGCTGGTACTGAACACCCCACGATGGTACCAGGCAGGTACTGAGCACCCCCACGAGGGTAACAGGCTGGTATTGAGCACCTCATGAGGGTACCAGGCTGGTACCGAGCACCCCACGAGGGTGTCAGGCTGGTACCAAGCACCCCACGAGGGTGTCAGGCTGGTACCGAGCACCCTACGAGGGTACCAGGCTGATACTGAGCACCCCTCGAAGGTGTCAGGCTGGTACTGAGCACACCACGAGGGTACCAGGCTGGTATTGGTGTGTACCACACCAGTGTATACCACACCAGTGTGTACCACACCAGTGTGTACCACACCAGTGTGCACCACACCAGTGTTTACCACACCAGTGTGTACCACACCAGTGTTTACCACACCAATGTGTACCACACCAGTGTGTACCACACCAGTGTTTACCACACCAATGTTTACCACACCAGTGTTTACCACACCAGTGTTTACCACACCAGTGTTTACCACACCAGTGTGTACCACACCAGTGTTTACCACACCAGTGTTTACCACACCAGTGTTTACCACACCAGTGTGTACCACACCAGTGTTTACCACACCAGTGTTTACCACACCAGTGTTTACCACACCAGTGTTTACCACACCAGTGTTTACCACACCAGTGCTTACCACACCAATGTTTACCACACCAGTGTGTACCACACCAGTGTGTACCACACCAGTGTTTACCACACCAGTGTTTACCACACCAGTGTTTACCACACCAGTGTGTACCACACCAGTGTTTACCACACCAGTGTGTACCACACCAGTGTGTACCACACCAGTGTGTACCACACCAGTGTTTACCACACCAGTGTGTACCACACCAGTGTTTACCACACCAGTGTGTACCACACCAGTGTGTACCACACCAGTGTGCACCACACCAGTGTTTACCACACCAGTGTTTACCACACCAGTGTGCACCACACCAGTGTGCACCACACCAGTGTGCACCACACTAGTGTGCACCACACCAGTGTTTACCACACCAGTGTTTACCACACCAGTGTTTACCACACCAGTGTTTACCACACCAGTGTTTACCACACCAGTGTTTACCACACAAGTGTTTACCACACAAGTGTTTACCACACCACTGTGCACCACACCAGTGTTTACCACACCAGTGTTTACCACACCAGTGTTTACCACACCAGTGTTTACCACACCAGTGTTTACCACACCAGTGTTTACCACACAAGTGTTTACCACACAAGTGTTTACCACACCACTGTGCACCACACCAGTGTTTACCACACCAGTGTTTACTACACCAGTGTGTACCACACCAGTGTTTACCACACCAGTGTTTACCACACCAGTGTTTACCACACCAGTGTTTACCACACCAGTGTGTACCACACCAGTGTTTACCACACCAGTGTGCACCACACCAGTGTGTACCACACCAGTGTTTACCACACCAGTGTGCACCACACCAGTGTGCACCACACCAGTGTGCACCACACCAGTGTGCACCACACCAGTGTGCACCACACCAGTGTGCACCACACCAGTGTGCACCACACCAGTGTGTACCACACCAGTGTTTACCACACCAGTGTGCACCACACCAGTGTGCACCACACCAGTGTTTACCACACCAGTGTGCACCACACCAGTGTGCACCACACCAGTGTGCACCACACCAGTGTGCACCACACCAGTGTGCACCACTGGTCCCTTTAGCTTATCTACATCTCATCCTACCTGAGTGTCCCTCCTGGTTCCTTCTATCTACCCTCTCTAGTCCCTCGAGTATTTTGTAAGTCCTAATCATATCTCCACTCCTGGTCTCCCTTCTTACTTCCATTGTTGTTAAGTTTCGTTTAGGAACGTTTTCGTGAGTTCTGGTACGAGTCTTGTTGTCAGTCTCTGCGTCTTCAGATTCTCAGTAGTATGTCTTGAATATACATTTTAAGGAATAAAATATACATGCTCAAGCATACTGTCCTTTAATGTTCTTGACCATGTATATTTTGTTCCTTAACATGAGTGACCATGTATATTTTGTCTTAATATTCTTGAATATGTATACTGAACATGTATATCTGACGTCTTAATATACCTGAACACGTATATTTAACATTCTTGGAAAGTGTGGAAGGTGGTGGGTGGCGCCACACACTCCAGCAACATCGTGTGATATACCGTGAGCACCAAACCCTAAAGGATTCTTTATTGACGTCTCTGAATGTTATCTTTGAGATTTGCCAGCCTCGTAGCTTGTCCAAGTCACTCGGTTCGTGTCCTCCTCCAGCGATATCTTAGCTGACTTTTTTTTTACTCACACATCCTTCTCTTTCTTCCTCTTTTCTCACTCCTGTCCCCAATACTGATGGACCTCACACCTAGTGTAATGGGGACTGGGCTCCAAACAAGCCGCATGTTTGACCTCTTGCCGTGAAGTCTGGTGGTGGGCACTGTCTCAGAGTCTCTCTTCAGTACATTACTTCTTAAATATGATCTAGTTTCAGGAACACCTATGGAATATAATGGGCGTTGTGACGTCACAGTGGTGCACGAGGGAGCGTAACGTTGATATAAGGTTCTTATCCTAAGTGCTGGTGTCTAATGAATTACTGCAGCCACGGCATTATGACTTAGTATCCTTCACTATATTTTCCTCTGCATGTTCTATGTAGTTCTACATCGTCTACAAGAACAGATGCACAGAATTCGATTCCCTCTACCAGATTATTCACTTGTATGGAGAATAGAGGATTATTACCTGTTATGTTTTCCCGTCCTGTCCCATACTCGGTATGCCATGGTTCAGGTGCTCTCTGATTTATTACAGGGAATTTACCCACCGTTACTGCTTGCTGGTCTGGCTTGTGAGTCCGTCTCTTGTTTGGGACCGTCGTAGTCTTGAAGACTACGACACTCTTCACCAACTTCAAGGCTGAGAGACTGATTACCTCATCTTTTGTATTTAATTCTACAGTCGTCACATTTCCTTGAATTTCCACTGATAAAGCCACTGGATGGCTAAACGTCTGCAGTGAAGATACCCAGATGTCGCACATGTGTCTAATTCTTCAAGGCGCGTGTCAGTGGTACCAGCATGTGACTTAGTGCTGGTCTAACCACTGTCTCAAACACACGAATTTCATTCACCAGCTTTCAGCTATCCGGTAATTTTTTTTTTTTTTTACGTTTCACGTTAGTTCAGTACATTCCGTAATGTTGACACAGCGGTACTGCACCTACCTTCCCTACCCACGGGGGTTATGATCTCAGGCCAAATTGTTAGTGTGTCCAGATGCCTTAGTACCTCAGTTTCTGCTTTGTGCAAACGTTTTCAAGTGTGTGTTGACTTCCATTCTGTATTTCCCGCCATCATGGACCTGGAGTCTCGTTCTGAAGGTTCTAGTTATCCATTTTTCCTTGCACCTCAAGTAACATGTCTTCCGAGGTGGACGAGTAAATCAGTTCAAATCCTAAACCAAAATAAAACAAAGTCCCACTGAGCTGACCTTCGCAGGACTAAGATCAGTTATAGGGTTATAAAATTATATAACTTTCTCTTCCGCGTCCCTAAAGCATATTTTTCAGCCATATCTAGTAATCCCTAGACATCTCCAGCTGCAGCTAGGGCAGCAGGAAGGCAAGCTAGGACAGTAGGGAAGGCAGCCAGAGCAGCAGGGAGGGCAGCTAGGGTCAGCAGGTAGGGCAAATTGGGCAGCTAGGGCAGCAGGGACGGCAAAGAAGGGCAGCAGAAACGACAGCAGGGATGGCAGCTAGGAACAGCAGGGACGGCAGCAGCGCCCCATAATATAATTTTTCACAGGCTACGCTCAGTCGCTCAAATTTAACCAACTTTTATGAAACAAAATTGGCCAAGTTTCTAATCTGGCAGGTGAAGCCTCGCCTGAAGCCCCCACTTGGAACCTCCCAGCCTGAAACCTCCACTTGGAACTCCCGACCAGCCTGAAGCGTTCACTTGGAACCCCCCCTGCCTGAAGCGTCCACTTGGAACCCCTCCTGCCTGAAGCCTTAACTTGGAACCCCCCCAGCCTGAAGCCTCCACTTGGAACCCCCAACCAGCCTGAAACTTCCACTTGGAACCTCCCAGCCAGAAGCCTCTACTTGGAACCCGCTGCCAGAAGCCTCCACTAGGAACTCCCCTGCCAGAAGCCTCCACTAGGATCTCCCCTGCCAGAAGCCTCCACTAGGATCTCTCCTGCCAGAAGCCACCACTAGGAACTCCCCTGCCAGAAGCCTCCACTAGGATCTCCCCTGCCAGAAGCCTCCACTAGGATCTCTCCTGCCAGAAGCCTCCACTAGAAATTCCAATGCCTGAAGCCTACTTGGAACCCCCCTGCCTGAAGCTTTCACTTGGAACCCCCTGGCTGAAGCCTCCCCTTGGAACCCCCTGGCTCAAGCCTCCACTTGTAACCTCCCTGCCTGAAACCTCCACTTGGAACCCCCACTGCCTAAGCCTTCACTTGGAACCCCCTCCCCCTGCCAGAAGCCTACACTTTCAACCCCCTGTCAAAAGCCTCCACTTTCAGCCATTCTGACAGGCAGGGTGGTGAGGGGGAAGGGTGTGTGGGGGAGGGGGTTTTGAGAAGTGGGGAGGTGATGTGGGGGAGGTGAAAGGGGGTGTGTTCTCCTCATTCCAGAGTTCCCCTCGCTCCAGAGTTCCCCCTCGCTCCTGAGTTCCCCCTCGCTCCAGAGTTCCCCCTCACTCCAGAGTTCCCCCTCGCTCCAGAGTTCCCCCTCGCTCCAGAGTTCTCCTCGCTCCAGAGTTTCCCCTCGCTCCAGAGTTCCCCTCGCTCCAGAGTTCCCCCTCGCTCCAGAGTTCTCCTCGCTCCAGAGTTCTCCTCGCTCCAGAGTTATCCTCGCTCCAGAGTTCCCCCTCGCTCCAGAGTTCTCCTCGCTCTAGAGTTCTCCTCGCTCTAGAGTTCTCCTCGCTCCAGAGTTCCCCCTCGCTCCAGAGTTCTACTCGCTCCAGAGTTCCCCCTCGGTCCAGAGTTCCCCCTCGCTCCAGAGTTCTCCTCGCTCTAGAGTTCTCCTCGCTCTAGAGTTCTCCTCGCTCTAGAGTTCCCCTCGCTCCAGAGTTCCCCTCGCTCCATAGTTCCCCTCGTTCCAGAGTTCCCCTCGCTCCAAAGATCCCCCTCGCTCCATAGTTCCCCCTCGCTCCATAGTTCCCCTCGCTCCATAGTTCCCCTCGTTCCAGAGTTCCCCTCGCTCCAGAGTTCCCCCTCGCTCCATAGTTCCCCTCGCTCTAGAGTTCTCCTCGCTCTAGAGTTCTCCTCGCTCCAGAGTTCCCCCTCCCTCCAGAGTTCTCCTCGCTCCAGAGTTCTCCTCGCTCCAGAGTTCTCCTCGCTCCAGAGTTCCCCCTCGCTCCAGAGTTCTCCTCGCTCTAGAGTTCTCCTCGCTCCAGAGTTCCCCCTCGCTCTAGAGTTCTCCTCGCTCCAGAGTTCTCGCCCAGAGTTCCCTCGCTCCAGAGTTCCCCTCGCTCCAGAGTTCCCCCTCGCTCCAGAGTTCTCCTCGCTCTAGAGTTCTCCTCGCTCTAGAGTTCTCCTCGCTCCAGAGTTCCCCCTCGCTCCATAGTTCCCCTCGCTCCATAGTTCCCCTCGCTCCATAGTTCCCCTCGCTCCAGAGTTCCCCCTCGCTCCAGAGTTCTCCTCGCTCTAGAGTTCCCCTCGCTCCATAGTTCCCCTCGCTCCAGAGTTCCCCCTCGCTCCATAGTTCCCCTTGCTCCAGAGTTCCCCTTGCTCCAGAGTTCCCCTCGCTCCAGAGTTCCCCTCGCTCCAGAGTTCCCCTCGCTCCAGAGTTCCCCTCATGTCTAGGTCTGTCTTCTAAAAACTAAAGGAAGAGAGTGAGTGATATGTCACAGGTATTAAGAAAGAGGACCAAGATGACTGTCTAGTAGGTCTCTACGCGAGACCGGTTCCTGGCCAGGCTCGGCTGTTGCTTGCCTGGTCAACCAGGCTGTCGCTGCTGGTGGCCCGCTGGCCCAAATATCCATCACAGCCTGGTTCATCTGGCACCTGGTGGTGATAATTGTTCAGTTTCTTCGATGATTTGTTAAAATGTTGACCAATATGAAATCACGGATGTTGATACAGTGTTCTCGTGCTGGTAAACCATGCTTATACACATATATCCCTCAATAAAGAGAATGAAACTTACGATGTTTCGATCCAACTTGATGGGGACGCATCACAAGCGGTGTTCCACAGGGGTCAGGGTTGGGCCCTTTGTTGTTCACAATATGCATAAACGACATAGACGAGGGAATATATAACGACATAAGCAAGTTTGCCAATGACACCAAAAATATCCCGTAGGATTAATTCTGACGAGGATACTAGAGCACTACAGAAAGATCTGAATAGAGTGATGTAGTGGCCAGAGAAGTGGCAGATGCAGTTTAATATAGACAAATGCAAGGTTCTAATCCTTGGAAAAGAAAATCATGACGCATAGAAACTAAATAATATAAATCTTAATCACTCTCAATGTGAAAAAGATTTAGGAGTTCTGGTTAGCAATAATTTAAAACCAAGACAACAGTGCTTAAGAGTTCACATTAAAACGAATAGATTTCTTGGCTTCATATTAAGATGTATAAATAAAAAGAGTCCTCAGGCTATTCTTCAACTCTATATATATATCGTTGGTTAGATCTTGAAGACGTCTTCAAGATCTTCCACCTCACCTTCGACAGTATTTAAGATTCCATTCTCACGCTTCAGCTTCACATTGTTCCAGACCATGGAGCTGAACTCTTCTCCAGGCCGAGGGACTGATAACCTGGAGTCTACCTGGAGAGAATTCCAGGGGTCAACGCCCCCGCGGCCCGGTCCGTGACCAGGCCTCTTGTTGGACCAGAGCCTGATCAACCAGGCTGTTACTGCTGGCCGCACGCAGTCCAACGTACGAACCACAGCCCGGCTGATCAGGTACCGACTTGAGGTGCCTGTCCAGTGCCTGCTTGAAGACAGCCAGGGGCTTGTTGGTAATCCCCCTGATGTATGCTGGGAGGCAGTTGAACAATCTTGGGCCCCTCACACTTATTGTGTTGTCCCTCAACGTGCTAGTGGCACCCCTGCTCTTCATTGGGGGGATGTTACATCGCCTGCCGAGTCTTTTGCTTTCGTAGGGAGTGATTTTTGTGTGCAAGTTTGGTACTAAGCCCTCGAGAATTTTCCATGTGTATATAATAATGTATCTCTCCCGCCTGCGTTCTAGAGAGTACAGGTTTAGGAACTTCAAGCGTTCCCAGTAGTTGAGGTGGTTTATCGCACTTATGCGTGCCGTGAAGGTTCTCTGCACATTTTCAAGGTCAGCAATTTCACCCGCCTTGAAAGGTGCAGTTAGTGTGCAGCAATATTCCAGCCTAGATAGAACAAGCGATCTGTAAAGTGTCAACATGGGCTTGGCATCCCTGGTTTTGAAGGTTCTCATTATCCATCCTGTCATTTTTCGAGCAGATGCAATTGCTACATTGTTATGGTCCTTGAAGGTGAGATCCTCTGACATGAACACTCCCAGGTCTTTGACATTAGTTTTTCGCTCTATTGTGTGGTTGGAATTAGTTTTGTACTCCGATGAGATTTTAATTTCTTCACGTTTTCCGTATCTGAGTAATTGAAATTTCTCATCATTGAACTTCATATTGTTTTCTGCAGCCCATTTAAAGATTTGGTTTATGTCTGCTTGGAGTCTTGCAGTGTCTTCAACGGTGGACACTGTCATACAGATTCGGGTGTCATCTGCAAAGGAAGACACAGCACTGTGGCTTATATCCCTGTCAATGTCTGATATGAGGATGAGGAATAGGATGGGAGCAAGTACTGTGCCTTGTGGAACAGAGCTTTTCACAGTAGCTGCCTCAGACTTTACTCTGTTGACTACTACTCCAACTATTTCTACAAGGTTCAAGGTTCATCTTTACCTCGTCACTTCTGTTGCCTTCAACCTATACTCTGTATTTAACTGAAGAAGCCTACCGTGTAGTCGAAACGTTTCAACAATAACGACACCCAAATTGATGAGTACGACGCATATGCGTCGTACTCATCAACTTGTCGGAATTTCATACCATTTTCAACGTAATTAGTTAAAGGTCGAAGTAAAACCGACACGTCCTCGTAAGTTTCATTCTTCTGTGTACTGGTTACCTATTTGTACATTGTTCCAGTCACGGTATTGCGCCTTCTTGTTCTCCTTGCTGCAGTTTACCCGTGACTTCTGCCGAGGTTACTGTCAGGCTTATTTTAGTGTTAACTGCAAATGAATATACAAAACTGTGACGAGTGTTTTTATCTGTCATTTGTGAGGATTAGAAACAGTAGAGGTACCAGGACAGTGCCTTGGAGTACTGGGCTTTTTACTTCATTGATGCTGGATTCTGCTCTGTTTAGTATTATTCAGGTGACTAGTTTGATAAGAGGAAGCACTAAATACGTAGGGGTAATCAGGAGTGCAAGAACACGGAGGAAAAGTCCAGCTTCTTGGAGTAAGAATCCATCACCGACTTCAGTTCACCTCTCTTGGGGAGGAGGGGAGAGAGGGAGGGGAAGAGTGAGAGAAGGGAAGAGTGAGGGAGAGAGGGAGGAAGGAGGAGGGAGAGAGTTAGGGAGGGGAAGAGAGGGGTCTTCAAGTGACAACAATGTCTCGTAGCGATGGTTGCAAATTGCACCTGGTGAATGACGTGCAATTTGCTGTTCATCATCCACGTCCTGCTGAACATAGTGCGACGTGCTGTTCATCATACACGTCCTGCTGAGTACTGTGTATCTTGTTCGTCATTCACGTCATGGTGAACACTATCTCACTGTTCATCATGACCCATCGAGTTCTCATATCCGTCTTAATATAACCACAATCTTTGCCAAAAAAAAAGTCACCGTGAAGCCAGAAGTCTGATACGGAGTGCACCCAATATAGCATCTTCAGCCTCTAGCCCCTCCTGAAATTTTCTTTACCACGACATACACAGTCAAACAGCGGGAGCACAGCCAGTAGCATGAACTGGAAGTCCCAGCGCATGTTGAAAAAGAACCCTCTATGTCCGGCGACGAAGCCAAGAGCGCCAGGCACAGCTACAAGTCAAAACAGTGAACACGGAAGACTGGTTGGTGTCTTTACACAAGTCCCTCCGCAATGAACACGGCAAAACCCACATTCCCTCCGGCTCTTCCATCCATCAGTGCAGACTCTGGTCCTCGACGCATGAATCTGGTGATGACCAACCTCGGGGAAGACTGTCAGGTATCATTACCAGCTGCTGACAATCAGAAATCCCTGTCCACCTCTTGTGCATGGTCTTCAGGAAATGCCCAGGGAGCGAGGCAAGACGGCTGGGACAGCTGCTCAAGGTGTAGGTCCAGGGAAAGCTGTTATTCCTTAGCCAAAATAAGGGCTCTCCAAGACCCTCGCCTGGACTACACACTTCACGCTCCATTGTAGAGCTTCCGATTGGAGCCCACGCCTCGAGCTTAGTCCTGAAACTCATATCTAGAGCCCTGACCTCCAGCTAACACTCGGAGTGCCTCCCTGGAGACCAGGCTTGAAGCTCACAACTGAACCTCATGTCTGAAGCTCCCGCGTAGAGCATCGATCTGGAGCCCCAACCTACCTCTCCCACCTAGGAGCCCCATACCTGAAGCTCTACCCTGGATTTTCTGCGATAATCTGTGGCTTGAAGTTCCCACCCGTGAATGTGTTCAATATTGCCGCCTCTGCTAATTGGGTCAGCCTGACCATTGTGTGGGAGGTGCGGGCGACGCTGAAGCCACCAGCCTGTATACTAACGAGTACATCTCTCACTACCACGACCGGGCTCCTGAATGGACCAGTATTATCATCCATTAGTAAAAAAACAAAATATGTGTACCAATACATTATCACAAAAATACTCTCAACTGGTAAAGGTTATGATGGTGGTTTGTTTGTCAGGAAACAAGAGAAGCTAAGTTTTACTGTGACTGTGTTTTCCTATCACTCTAATTTGCGCTATCTTTAAAAGGCAACTTGATAACCAGCAGCCCGTATGCTTGTAAACTCTCCCTGAGCAATAACTTGGGCCCCGTCCCTCTCCTCAACAGGGAACGCAGGTCTGTGTTAGGGACTGACCGTCCTAAGTCAGTCGACCTAGGGATTTAAGGATTTTTTTCTACAGTTGAATATTTTTTGTAGCTAACTCCAACTAGGCATTTCGCCTACTATCAAAAGTAAAACTTTGTTAATGGCACACTTAAACATCTCCAAATGGGGAATATACTAGACCGCATTTCCGTGAATGCTCCTCTAGCTTTCCTAGGCATGATCCAGACCGGGATGGAGCAGTACTGCTTTTGGGACTCATCTGAAGTAGTTCAGGAATTAATTTCTCAAGGCAGATGTTATGGATAAACTCATGGGTGTGGGAATCACTCTCTTTCTTCCGAGTCCTTCCAGGCCCAACACACCGTCTTCATGAGCAGGCTCAATAGCCTCATGGCAGGTTTCAAGACTGAAGAACTTGATGAAATAGACGGGCTGGAGCAACGGTTTAAATCCACGATGGTTTACAAGATAAGGAACTGGAATAACTGTACAAGAATGAAACTTGGAACCAGATGCAAACCCAACCAAATCTCTAAGGAGGTGTACTGTAATGTTAGTGTTTCAAGTCTGACCATATCACAAACACCTGCACCAACCCATCTGGAAAATGCAGCATTTGTGCGGGCCAACACATCTGCAATTGTACTCACCAACGCAACTCCAGAATAAGCTAAGTGCAAATGGGCAATCATTTCAAGGAGGCGGTTATTACTAAATGCCCTGGCCACAAACTCCCATTCCCCAATCCCTGGGACCCTCCACCACCCACCTGCCAGCCCCGTGGTCTAATGCAAATTGACAAATTAAAACTGCAATGATGTTTTCAATCACAGTGTTGCAATCAACGATACTCAACACTGCATACAAAGCTTCAACGACCTACTGCGATCCAACTTCTCTCCTATTGTCATCCCAAACAACACTTGCAATAATTGGACCCTCGCCACAGCAATGGTGAGAACCCCACCCCACTCACTGCCATCTACCTCCACCACTCCCATTATCTACCTGCATCTCACCTCCGAAAAGGTGTCTGTCAGTTTTCTCTGGCGATCTGTCAGAATTCGAGGATAAAGAGAGTTGTGGGATCTGATGAATTTTTCCATGGAAGCATCAGCGATATTGATACATCCGAAACCCCGACTCAAAAATTATCCAAAGGAAACTAGCTGTGACAGAGACCTCCACAAGAACCTCGTGATCAAGAGCCTCGTGATCAAGAACCTCGTGATCAAGAGCCTCGTGATCAAGAACCTCGTGATCAAGAGCCTCGTGATCAAGAGAGCTCAGGTGGAACCACCCCAAAATGATAGGGGCAAATACTGGTAGTTACGATAATGTAGACTAACATCAGACACTTCTTCAACAACAGATAACTCCTGGAAATTAAACTCTGTAACCACAATGAAGACGTTATCCTCTCGAACGAAACGGAGGTCAGAGCTGAGCAACTAATCTAGGGGTCCTCACAGCAGAGTTGCTATCCTGAACATGACCACATCTTCCAGAGCATCCACCTCGAAGTGGACATCATGGCAATGCAACTGACAACCTCACATTGTCCTTTAGTATTTTCCCCACGACAACTCTATAAGAGTTCATTCCCCTTGATCTGCTCGGTAGAAACATCACTGTCTTTGCTGTGGTCCGGCCAACCACACAAGAAACAAGGACAAAAGCTCCTTAGCGAAGACACTGAGATTCCAAGGGTCATTTTTCAAGAGCTTCACTGGACCCAGATCAGGAACCCAAGATGTCTTAAAATAAAAAAACAAACATAATGCAACTTGTACCATTGCAGGGCTACCCCGTCGGATCTCATGACATTTCCATCTCGATAAGAGTAAAAACTAATAACTTCCAGACCCTTTCAACACCTAAACTCTTGGCATCTACTCCTATAATGATTTCCTAGGCAATGACTATCATCGTGCTTGCGAAAGCCATCTGTTGCCACCGAAGCAACAAGCACCATCCATGACAGGATTAATGAGGCAACCTCAGCATACTGCATCTAATTATCCACCAGGGTATTCCAACAATACAAATCGAGAAGGGAAATTAGAGAGAACGAGAGGTTACCAGTCAGAATGTAGCAGACACTGTTAGAGTGACCAACCCTCTAATGCTAACTCTGCAACTGATGAGGGAAATAATTGCCCTAGTGATCCTGGTGCATCAGGTAAACCAGTACAAGCGGCCCCATGACGAGTGTTTGAGATAAATGTGGCAGTTACCTGAAGCCGGATCTAACCCCATCCAGCATCTGCAGTACACCCATACTGATGAAAACCATGAAAAAATGGCTGTCAATATAGATGGAAGGTGTGTAGGAGAATTCTCGCACAACGATTTACGCACAGCTGATAGGACTACCCTAGAAGACACCCTTACACCAGGCTCATCACCCTTCATACAGAAAACAAAACCCTAGAACTCATAGGTGTAACTTTGAAACAAGTCAAATACCTGCCTATCAGCTGCAAGGAGTCACTACTTAACATCTGCAATGCTGTCTTGGCCTCTGACCACGTCACAGACGCTTTTAAAAATAAATAAATAATATTCACCGCTAAACCCAAGAAAGATGATCACAAACCCGAGAACCACAGACTCATCTGTCAGAGGTCACTGTAAAATCTGAGAATACCATCTACGACGCAGTTGACTGCCTACTTAAGCAAGGCAATCTGGCACTTACTGCAACTAGAGATGTAACAAGCCATTCGACAGTCTCTGGCACGATGGTCCAGTGTTCAAAGTGGCTGACCTTCCAAACCACAGTACACTTTCATAAGTGGTAAAAAAATTCTTAAACAAACATATCAACTCTTCCTTCATCTACAAAACAGAAGAAGCGTTCACATATGGTATTGACTTTCCCCATGGCTCATGTCAGAGTCTTATTCTATTCAAATATCTATGTTAATAATCTTCCCCAGGTCAAGTGCAGTGATACCATCATTAACCATGTCGTCCACCCTAGCTGGTAAAAACGACAAACACACGAAACTGACAGAGACGATGAACGAAGAATTGAAAAGAACGACCAACTGGGAGAAGAAATTGAGCGTTACCACCAACTCTGACGAAGTGCTCATCAGCACCACTCATGTTTTTCTGAGACGACAGAGAACAAAAGAGAGACACTTATTACTATAACCGCAACAATAGAATATTGGGACGAAATTGACAGACAGCTGAACTCCACAAAAACATCTGTGACAAAGCATAGCAAAAGCCTATGTTTACAAATGCTCAGAATCCGTCAGGCTGCAGGACATACCAAGAAACACCTCTACAAGATAAGGCTATGCATGGATATTCGAGTATCGGGCGTATCATCGTTACTAACATGCAAATCCAGCACAAAACTCCTGAGTCCAGAACAGGGCCTTTTTTTTTTATCCCTTACACCAAACTCAAGAAGCGCTAGCTGTAAGGTTTAGACTTCTACTTATCTGACAGAGAACACTAATATCAGCCGGTTAACACCACAGACAGATCCGTGAACCACCACAAACAACACAGGATGACCTAGTAACAAAGAGCGAGATGTTACAATTACAAGGATGACTTCCTAAGTGACCTACCAGGAGATACTGAAGACTGGATAACACCTGAACCAGTCTGCTTTTAAAAGAGAGATCCATCATATACGTTGATACCCCTTAGCACCTGAAAAACTGATCACCATAAACGCGGCAGTAGGCAGGACACTAAGCGTGCTCAAGACAGTATATACGTACCCTTAGTTTCCTGCATGCTTCTTAAAGGTCTTACTTCTGGTGTTTCCTTTACACTCTAGGAGTCTTGGCCGGAAACCTGGTCACTGGGGAAGATAATTCCAGAACCACTGATAGATAACTTAAAAATCCTCAAGACTGGTCAACAATTTTTGAAAAGTTGTATGCTTCTTAAATGAGATTAGTTAATTCTTATGTATTTTCATGTCCTGAATCCAAATATCACCTTGAAAAATGCTTATTGGTTATAGGTTTAAAGATACGAGACATGTAATATTTGATTATTTGATTATAATGCCATGGCATGCCAGTGGCTCTCCTTGCATTACAGTTTTATAATTGTAACTACCAATAACATTGTACACTTGTAACATGCATAGAAATAAAAATATTATTATATTATTATTATTAATATGTTTTAAACTCTAATCCGTACCTACTCTCTGTCTTTTTGCTTGACGCAAATAGTCTCTTGCCAATGTCCAGCAATAGTCTGCAAGCATTCTTGTGCCCCATTTGCCCTGGTACCATTTTTCCATGGTTGAAATATCTTGGTGAAACCTTTCACCATGTTCGTCACTAACTGCCCACAGTTCGCTGGAAAAAAGTCTAAACGTGAGTCCAAAAAGTGGATTTTAAGTGACATGTTACATCCCATGTTCTTGTAAACCTTGATGAGGTTTTCCACCAATTCATCATAGTTGTCTTCCCTTCTGTTTCCCAGAAATTCCTTCACCACTAACTTGAATGCTTCCCAGCAGCTTTCTCCTCCCCATGAAGGTCTGATTCAAAGTCACCATCTTTAAGAAGCTCTCGAATCTGAGGACCATTGAAGACTCCCTCTCTTATCTTAGCGTCGCTCAGTGAGGGGAATTTTGAAGTTAAATACTTAAATCCCTGACCGGATTTGTCCATAGCTTTTACAAAGTTTTTCATGAGTCCAAGTTTTATGTGTAGTGGTGATAGCAAAATTTTGTTTGGTTCAATGAGAGGTGGATGTTGAACATTGTTCATCCCAGACTCCAATGATTGACGAGGTGGCCAGTCTCTCCTGATGTAGTGGCAACCTCTTGCACGGCTGTCCTTTTCACATAGAAAGAAGCAAGCTAAGAAAATCACCTGCCTTTCACCTCAAAATATAAACTTGGACAGCACAACCACCTTGTATGACTGCTGGAACAATAATGAAGGTCAGTGAGACTGTGAGTGTTGGTAAGAAACACACTACCGCAAGCTTGTTGCAACCTGTTGTGACACGTAGGTCTATATTGAAAAGTAGAGCTAACAAACAATTTTAACCATGATATTCATTATCAGTGATCTAAAATTAGTTGGAAATTGCTACTCTGGTCTCTGAAGCATTTTGGTTGTTGACCAGTGGTACTCCCTGGAATGCAGACGAGAAAGAAATATTTGAATTGGAAAGTGGAGAATACTGAAGTTACTGTCTCCATATCTATACAGTGAAAAGTTCTAACAAAGTGTCCCGTGGTTCAGTTGGCAACGCACACTAAGTGACCGTGGTTCAATCTCCGGCATGTTTCCTTACACCTGATGCCCCTGTTCACCTAGTAGCAAGTAGGTACCTGGGTATTAGTTGACTGTTGTGGATGGCATCCTGAGGGACAAAATTAAAGGACCACAATGGAAATAAGAGTCCTCGATGACGCACCGACTTCCTTGGGTTTTCCTGGGTGGTTACAAATCCGAACACATCTTAACAAGAGTGGGAAGCGATGGTAGGCAACAACCTGGAATGAATACCAGTGCGTACACTGAGAGGTTAACGTTAATGAGGCGTTCACGGGTGTGGATGGTGAAACAGAACTGTGATAACTAAGAAGTAACTTCAATAACCGTTCCTTTTTAATAGTACTACGTACACAGGTGTAGATATGGCCAGCACACCTGGCCGTAATACGATAACAACTTAGGGACGAGCAAAAAAAGACACCAGAAAATAAATATATTTCCTTCACCAAAAATAAGCTGGTATTTACAACATATATATCTTATGTACATTATTTACATGTACAATGAGGCAAATGCAGACATAAGACACTGTAATCACTGAGGCAAATGCAAGTACAAGACACGGTACACCGTGCCGACCAGCAGTGAAGGCAAGTCTGCCAAAGCTGTTTAACAAGTGTACCACATCGCTTCACAGCTTTGGTGGGCTCCCTGTGACTGGCTGGTTGAACCAAGGTACTGGTATAACGGCGGGGTTCCTCATCATTAAACCCTTAGCACCCGGTTCGCTGGTTGGGTGGCAGCCTGTATGGGTGTGTGACATACTCTTAGCATGCCACAAATATTCCTCAATATCAACAATAAATTCCTGCAACTGATTAGGACCTGGAGTCTACATGAAGGGAATTGCGGGGGGGTCAACGCCTCCATGGCTTGGTTTATGACCACGCCTCACAGTGGATCAGGGCCTAATCAACCAGGCTGTTACTGTTGGCCACACGCAATCCAACCTACGAACCACAGTCCGGCTGGTCAGGCACTATCTGTCAGGTTCCCTCTTGTTAGACAGCCAGGGGTCTATTTGTGATCCCCCTTACGTATGTTGGGAGGCAGTTGAACAGCTTTGGACCCCTGACACTTAGTGTTTCCTCTCAGTGTACTCACGGCTCTCCTGCTTTTCACTCTATGTTGCACCGTATGTGCTTTACTGGACTTGTACGTGCAGTGAAGCTCCTCTGCACATTCTCCAGATCTGCAATTTCAACTGCCTTAAAAGGAGCGTTAGTGTACAATAGTATTCCATCATTGGCTTGAAATCTCTTGTTTTGAAGGTTCTCATTATCCATCCTATCATTTCATGTCTTGTTTTGAAGGTTCTCATTATCCATCCTATCATTTCATGTCTTGTTTTGAAGGTTCTCGTTATCCATCCTATCATTTCATCTCTTGTTTTGAAGGTTCTCATTATCCATCCTATCATTTTTCTCGCAGTTGTGATAATGACACTGTTGTGGTCCATGAAGATTAGATCCTCTGACAATATCACTCCCAGGTCCTTCACATTAGTTTTTCGCTCTATTGTCTGGTTAGAATTTGTCTTATTCTCCGGTCTACCCTTTAATTCCCAAAATTTACCCATAACGGAGTAGCTGGAATTCGTTCTCGTGGAATATCATATTGTTTTTCTGCGGCCCATTAGAAGACTTGGTATATAGTGGTTCACAATTCAGGAAGAAGGAAGATAAAGAAGGTTAACAGGAAGATTGAAGGTAAAATCGATTCTCTGTTCTCCAGGACGAGTGTACTTCAGTGGTTGGGTGGCGAGTGGTCCCCCATAATGGGGCAGCATCAAAATAAGGAAAGTTAAGAGAAAATTTGAAGGTGGAAAAGTTTTTTTATTCGGATATTACCCAGTGGGCAGTAAAAAGGTCTATTTCCCCCTTTAAAGGGTAAGAAATTTTTTGGGGGGCTCACAGGTAAGATTTTGGACCGGTTTCTGTAATAGGAATAGGGAGGTGGGGAGGGGGGCCCTGGGCTGGTGTTGGTGACATAGTCAACAGGTTGGATAATATCATGTCAGGAATGAGAACAAGCCCATTATCTGTCTCAGTGCTGGGGGAAATGATATTGGGAAGGGTAGGGAAAAGCTGCTGGATAAGCGGCAGCTTGAGCTAATCAAGTCTAAAGGGGGGGGTCCCAAAATTTTTTAGCATCTTGCCAGGGGAGGGGAAATGAATGGTTGTCTAGGGGGTTGGTGCAAATTGCTGGCTAGACGCTACTGAAAAACCCAAACCCCCTTTATTGACAACTGGGACAACTTTTTTGGGAAACATGATATTATCAAAGGGGGGGGGGCATCTCTCTGGGACAGGGGGGAAAACCCTTTCCAACTCGATCGAGAGGGCCATTGCTGACTGTAGGGTTTTAAAAAAGTAGAAGATAAGGGATGGGGGTGTGGGGAAAAAGTCTTAAGAAAACTTGGGTGAAAACGAAGTTATAAAAAAAAATTTATCATAAAATTCAAAAAATACAATGGATCAGGTCAGCAAACAAAAGGGGGGCAGTAGGGAAAAAGAGACTGCTCCCCTTTAAGGTTTCTATACTAATAGCAGGAGTGTAAAAAAAGATAGATGAGTTAAGATTAATTGCAATGCAGGGAAAAATAGTATTATTGCTATAACAGAGACCTGGCTCAACTGAAAGATAAAGTTTTCCCTTTTGAATGTCACATACAAGGTTTAAAAATTTTCCCACTGATAGGGCAACAGGAAGGGTGGTGGGTAGCGTGTATGTCAGAGACA